>VWZK01003094.1:0-61731 GCA_013396935.1 Baryphthengus martii | reverse complement strand
GCCAGCTCCCTCAGTACTGTTGAGTGGATCCCATCTGACTCCACAGACTTTTGTGTATCTAAGTGGTGCAGCAGGTTGTTAACTGTTTCCCCTTGGATTCTGGGGACTTCATTCTCTTCCCCATCCCTTTCTTCCAGCTCAAGCAGCTGGGCACTCAGCAAACAGCTGGTCTTATTATTAAAGACTGAGGCAAAGAAGGCATTCAGTACCTCAACCTTTTCCTCATCCTTGGTCATTGTTTCTGCTCACATCTAATAAAAGACAAAGATATTCCTTATCCTTCTTTTTGTTGTTAAGATATTTATAGAAACATTTTTAATCGTCTTTTATGGTAGTCACTAGATTAAGTTCTAGTTGGACTTTACCCCTTCTAATTTTTTTTCTTGCATAATCTCTCAACATTCTTGTAGTCCTGAATTGCCTGTTCCTGTTTTTTTCTTGAGTTGCAGCTCAATCTCTGTTCACGCAGGCCAGTTTTCTTCCTCACCAGCTTGTCTTTCAGCACATGGGGATAGCCTGCTCCTGCATCTTTAAGCTTTCCTTCTCATAGAACATCCAGCCTTCCTGGACTCCTTTACCCTTCAGGACTGCCTCCCAAGGGATTCTGACAATCAGTCTCTTAAACAAGTCAAAGTCTGCCCTCCAGAAGTCCAAGATAGCAGTTTTGCTGACCTCCTACCTCAGTTCCTCAATCATTTCGTTGTCACTTTCCCAAAGAAGGCCTCCAACCTTCACATCATCCCCAAATTCTTCTCTGTTCACAAATAATGGGTCTAGCAGGGCATCTTCCCTAATTTGCTCACTCACCAGCTGTGTCAGGAAATTATCTTCCACACACTCCAGGAACCTTCTGGAACGTTCCCTCTCTGATGTATTGTATTTGCAGCAGATATCTGGTAAATTGAAGTCTCCTGTGAGAACAAAAGCTAGGGATCATGGGATTTCTTTCAACTACTTATAGAATATTTCATCTATCTCTTGGTCCTGGCTAGGAGGTCCGTAACAGAGTCCCACCATTACATCTGTCTTGTTGGCCTTCCCCCTGATTCTCACCCATAAACACTCAACCTGATTGTCACCATCATTAAGCTCTAGACAATCAAAATACTCCCTAACATACAAGACTACCATATCATCATTCCTTCCTGGCCTATCCTTTCTGAAGAGTTTACAGCCATCCATTCCAGCTTCTCCTGTTTGTTGCCCATGCTGCATGCATTGATGTAGATGGACTTCAGTTAATACTGCCACTTTTTTAGGGAGAAAGAGCCCTATTATTCCTACGTGACCATTCTCAGGCACTTTTTTGTTTTCTAACACATCAATAACCCTTGCGTCTTTGCCATCACATGCATATCCATCTCCAAGACAGTAGACCAAAGGACCTCGCTTAGCACATCGTCCTTCAAACATTGATGTGTCACCCCTAGGCTTATCTCTAGTCAGTCTGATTTTATCCCTTTCCCCCTTCAAATCTAGTTTAAAGCTCTTGCTAGGTGTGAAATCCTACCCAGAAGGAAACACTCAGCTCATGGCTTACCCTCACTGAGCTGGGGTTGCTACAGTCTTTCATGTTAAGCCTCAACCAGAAGGGCAGACTGGGAACACGAATAAGAGTACAGTCGTTCAGAGAATGGATCTTTGCCTTTCCGCGGAAAGATAAGTTCTGCATGATAAAGAAAGAGGGATCTTTTGGCAACAAGAAAGCTCTCAGAAAACAAATACACAAAACAAAACTGCAAAATAATAATTCAAAACTGTCTTTTGGTAGGAAAAGAACCATTAAACCTATTCATGGCATCAAGATGTTGAAATGCTGTAAACATAAAATTTTCAGCGATCTATTTATTATGTTATTATGTTTAACAGCATTACAGAATATGTAATATGCCAGGTATACCTATTTCCAATGTTTGAAATGAAATTTTGTTATAAGATAATGTTCTATAAACTAAAGATTATGGAAAGTAGAGACTGGTAAGAAAAATAAATATCCCTATAAAAATGGAGATCCTATTTCAGGGAACTGAGAGCCCAGCTCTTAATTGTTTGGGGGTTTATTGACAGTTTATAGTTATAAATCCTGTGAAGTTAGTCACTTGGACTCTTTCATAATCCCTCAGAGAATGTAATTACAAGTAAAATAATCAACAGAAGTAAAGCAATTGCAGTCATGGTCTATGGGAAAAATACAACTTCTAAAAACAGTATTTGAGAGTTATTTCTGTTATTCTTTGCTTTATCATTGCATGGTTTTGTGGAAGTGTATTAACAGACTTCAAGTTATGAAATGCTAGTGATTATGAAACACCTTTTATGTGAGACTCTTCTAGATAAGATGAGGGCTAAAATTTTAAATGAATCATCTTCTCATGTATAATTTATAATCAAGTAGATGAAAAAAGTAATTCACTAGCTTATTCAATATTAATTGAGAAGGAATTAAAGGGTTTTTAAGTAGACAATGTGAGAAATTTTCACTGAGTTCCATAAAACAAAGAAAATAGATTTTAAAGAGCTGTATTAAAAAGGAGAATTTAATCTATGTTTATATATTAATGTCAGATTATTAAAGGCCTCTCTAGATCTTTCTGTTTAGTTTATTTTTTTCTTAAGCACTCTTTCTAGTGTGTGACAGAAAAGCTTCTACTACTTTAAAGCACATTAATATCTTCCTTTCATTTCAGGAATTGAGGAATAAGAACAACCGAAATATATAATTCTTACCAAGTGGTAACTCTCTGTCACCACACTTTGATGATGTTTTGAGGCTACAGAAATACTTCTGTACTAAACGGTTGTATCTTTTTGAGAGCTCTGTAGCGAATTCTTTGTTCCTTGTCTTCCTTACTAGCTCAAAAGAAAACAGATGAAACAAGACGAAAATATTTGAAAGGAAATCCATTGAAATTAAGAGGTAAGAACAGAATGTCACTGTTTGCTTCACTAAGAACAATTTACAATATTATTTTTTCCATAGCATCACTAGACATGTAGGACAATCTTTTTGGGTGCTCTGGATGGATTTTTGCTGCATGGTTTTAACTAGCTGTTATCATCCCTTTATTGGTTCAAGACTTTCACATGTCTTGAACAGATGATATCAGTACATCTTAAGTTCATGAATTTTAATAGTTCTAATAAATATGCAATGAAGTGACGGCAGTCTATTCTACTGTGGATCAAAGACTCTGGCTATCCTTCAAGTTCAACCTTAATTCTTAAGTTGTTTGTCTTTCTGAAGTGTTTCTCTTTTCATAAAAGAAATACAACAAAAGCAGTTTTTACTTAGATACCGCTTTTTATTTTGAACACATCCCTGAATGTGTAACTTCTTCAAGTTATTTTTATTTTTCTTTTTAACAAAGAAACTTTTACTCGCACAGACCCCAAAGAAAGCATGAAACCTAATTGTTGTTAGTTCTTATAGTGTTGCCCAACAACATTGTCAGCACTTCTCTCTGGACTCTTGCTCATCAGCTGTCACATCAGCTGCTCATCTGATGATCCCACAAGTGAATTATACCTTCTTAGAAGAAAGAAAAAAACCCAACTAATTAAAGAAGAGCAAAACTCCCACAAAACCAATGGTCTCTAATTATGCAACTCCCCGGTACTTGCCTTCCTTTTGACTCTCTGTGTATAACAACACAGCCAGAACTGCTGTGAAATGTTGCACTTTAAAGGATCATGCAGACAGCTTAGAGACTAAATTGTAGATAATCCTTATAAAAAATAAGTATTCCAAGTAGTAGTACATGTTTTCTCTTGTTCTCCTAAAGTGGAGCATCTTTTCAAAGGCAAAAACAAATATAAAGTAGCTCTCCTTGACTGTTAACCTCTCTTTAGATACTCACATCAAGGCCTATATCTGGATGGACAATGTTTTCTGTGTGGTGTTTTTGGGTTTGGTTGAAGGACTAAAGTAAAAAGGAGGAAAAAAACCCTTATGGAATAAATCTGAAAATAGTTGAATGCATATATAATTATGAAACAAATACAAACAATGCAGAATAAAAAATGCAATTAAGGGAATATTGAGATTCCTGCAACGCGTGACACCTTGAACAACAAAAAATTGCTTCGTAATCAAATTATTTTTGAAGAATGCAGTTTTTAATATTAAAAGTGATATTCCAAAAAAAGGTTTGGACAACTATGCAGTTTGTTTATGAACCCAAAACCAGAAATGAGTCCTTGACTTTTCCAGTCCCATTGCAAACTTAAAATAAGTTAGAGATAAGATTTTTTTATATTTTTGTTTTACTTATTTTGGGATGTAGGTTCCAAAGCCCCACATAAATTTCAAAAAAATACAGTTAGCATCTTTTTACAATTGCTAACACTGTAGATTAATTAGTAATCTACTTACTTGTTATGAAAATTTTTATTACTTAAGACATTCTTGAATATGTGGACATTCTTGCTTTTGAAAAATATACTATTGGTATGCTTCTCATAAAACCCTGAGTTTGATGAGACTTTGAAAAATAACATACTATGTATTTTACCTTCAGACTCTTCTATTACTCTGAAAGTAATAAACTCTTCTTACAAGCAAAAACCTACTATTTTACTCAGAAAAAATAAATCCACAGACAGTTATAAGACTTCAAATACATTACTTCGGATTGTCTTTCTTAATGTTCAGATATATATGTAACAAAATTATGAATTTGCTTTATCTTAAAATTCAATGCGTACATTTTTCTAAATTGAGACAAACTTCAAAATTTATATGTAATAAAAAAAACCCAAACCTGCACAGTCTCAGTCCTAGATTATATTCTTGAAGAACAGGGCCAGAAGAAAACATGTATTGTATACCTGTATCATCTTCACTTTATTGCCCTTTATATTCACAAACAGTACACAGCATACAAAAGTCAGACATAAATCCTATGAGCTTTGTACACTATTTTTCTTGTTTCTTGTTTTTTTTCTGCAAGCAGTAAAAGGACTAACATAGAATTAAAGCCAAAAAAAAGAAAAAAAAAGGGAATGAAACAAAAATAGAAAATTAAAATAAGACTTAATTAAAATTGCAAATAGAAAGGACACTGTTGAGAGACATGTTAGAAAAGAAAGAAGTGATAGGTTTCACAGCCAGAAGGTTCTCTAACAACTGTGACAAAAATCACAAATATTTCAGTGCTGATACAGATCCACAAAAAATAACAGGTTTTACTCAATTTAGCAAGTAAAACATGTTTTCTAGTTTAACTTTTGGAGCAATCATACCTAATTGTTAGATACTTTAATCGGGAATACTTCAAGGAATTTGTAAACAACCGAAGATTAAACACAACTTTATTTTATTATTCTTACAAACTCTGCTGGAAGGGTAAAGTCATTTTTATGCACAGCTAGAATGCTGTCATTTTAATTTAAATGAACCTCCATTTTAAATGCGTGACCTTAGAAGAGAGAAACAGTGGTATTTACTCAGCTAAAAATATTTCTTTTAATACTTTCTCAAAGGAATGGAGAAGAATCAGTTTGGACATATTTCTGTGGGGTTTGTTGCAGACAGTTATCTTATTCTTTGTCACTGTGTAGCAGTACAGCATTTCCTGCCCCAAGCCACTTTGTCAGGCTAACCCCTAGGCTAGGCTGTGAGGCTGACTTCTGCTGCCTGACAAGGCTGACTCCCAGGCTGCTTTGTGAAACTGGTACCAACACTGTTTACTTTTGCAATGTAGGAGATAGGGAGAGCTTAGTACATACTGTCTCTGCAAGTCAACAGGAAACTAAACAGACTCCCACAACACCTGAAGATGGAGTCAGTGATACGGAACAGTCAGACAAAATTAATGGCCACGGTGGAAAAGTAGTAGCCTAGTACTGATCAAAGTCAATCATCTTGCAATCCTGATCCTAGAAGTGAGGCCCATTGGAGCTCTCCTTGAATATAGCAGACTGAGTCTTGTAGTCTCTGGGATGATTGTCAGACCAGACTCTGACCGTCTTCTGGTAAAGTCAGTGAAGGGAAAAGACCATCTGCTTGTGATAAGCTGATGAAGAGAATCACTTTCTGTCTGTAAGGACTGATGAAAGGAAGGCCATCTTCTTGTGATAAGCTGACAAGTCGAGCCAGATGGGATCCACCCAAGGGTGCTTTGGGAGCCCGAAGAAGTGCTCATCAAGCCACCTTCCATTTTTTTTCAGCAGTCCTGGCTTACCAGGGAAGTCCTGGAGGACTAGAAGTTAGCAAATGTGACACCCATCTACCACAAGGGCCAGAAAGAAGATCTAGGGAACTACAGACCTGTCAGCCAGACCTCAGTGCCAGGGAAGATTATGGAGCACATAATCTTGAACACCATCATCAGACACATACAGAAAACCAAGGGTACAGTCAGCATGGGTTTATGAGAAGTAGGTCTTGCTTGACTGACCTGATTTCCTTCTATGACATGGTGATCTGTTAGTGGATGAGGGAAGGCTGTGGATTTTGTCGATCTGGATTTTAATAAAGTTTTTTATACTGTTTCCTGCAGCATCCTCCTTGAGAAACTGTCTGCTCATGGCTTGGACTGGACTACTCCTCACTGGGTGAAAAACTGGATGGTCAGGCCCAAAGAGTTGTGGTGAATGGAGTTAAATCCAGTTTGCAGGCAGTCACAAGTGTTGTTCTCCAGCTTTTGGTATTGGTGCCAGTTCTGTTTAATATCTTTATCAGTGATCTGGATGATGAGATTGAGGACATCCTCAGCAAGTTTGCCGATGATACAAAGCTCGGTTGTAGCATAGGTATGCTTGAGGTTGGGAAGGCTCTTCAGAGGGACCTGGACAGGCTGGATCAATGGGCTGAGGCCAATGATATGAAGTTAAACAAAGCCAAGTGTTGGGTCTTGTACTTGGATCACAACAACCCCTGCAAAGCATGCAATGCACCAGAAGGGGCTAATGCAAATTAGGACTACCTCTAACTTCCTTTATAAACTGAGGATGCCACTCATATCCCAAGTGTATAAAGAGACAGTAAAATATTGATTGAGGTGCACGCACCACCAGAGAACTCAAGATTTGGATTTATCTTGTGAGATGTCACTGGATCCAAGGGTGATGACATCTTTCTATCTTACTCTCTCTCTCCCCCCCTATTTTTTCCTTTCCTCCTCTTTCTATTTACTTTTTTTTTTTTTAAATCTCAAATTTCATACAATCAATTTTTAAGTTCAGGAATGTAAAATTACATCTATACAGGCCAGTAAGGAAAATCCAAAAACTGTTACAGGCCTCAAAATAAATCACGCTTGAATACAAAACCAGTAAAACTGGCTGTCCTATAGTCATAGAAAAAATAAGTACTTTTATATATAAACTTGACATTATTAATTGACAACATCCATATCTTGTTTGCATGAAGTTTACATTCCTTTTAAACAATATGCTTCCAGAATTCCTTCATATCTGCTGGGAAATTACTTTAAGTAAAGTCAAAACTAAATTAATGACAAGTAATTATTTTGAATGCTGAAAAATATATATTCTTATGCTCAACAGATTATATATTTAGGTAGTGCAAATTATCAAATAATTTCATTTGATGTTAGTGTCTACCTGCTGACAGTATAACTCTATATATTTACATTTGGTAAGAATGTTGTTATTTGCTTTCCAGCAAGACATTGTCTCTCTGGAAATCTCTTTCATGATCACAAATAATCACAGACTTCATATATTTTCAATAGAAGCTCTCATTTTCTGAAATGAGAGATGCACACAAAAGCATCAGTAAGCAAATAATAATTGCATTACTGGCTGATCAGCACCTCAGATCAAGTGCTACACAGATATTTATAGGATATTTGTTAAAATAACTAACTTATTTGCATCTTTTTCATAATTTGATGCTCACATGAGGACTCAAATCTCCCAAACATGAGTGTTAGTGTCTGTGTGGATGGTGACATGAGTCTGTGTTGCGAAAGTCTTTACAATCATCAAATTTCTACTTGTAAATATTGTGTCCTTGAAATTTAAAAAGGATGGTTTGATGAGCATTCACACTGAAAATGTAATTTTGTCTTTGGAACCAAGAAATACTTAACTCTGATTATTCAATGAAGTAACTGGTATAATAGTATCGATATCTTCTTTTCCTTCCTTTTCCCAATCAATGAAATCAGCAGGATACTGCAAGCATGAGCAGCTGACAAAATTAGGAAGCCTGAAGTGTGGCTGTTTTGGCTCTTAAAAAGAGGCATACAAAGACAATGAATAATTCTGCTTTTGCTGTTTCTACTTTCCGTATGCCAATCTGTCTGCACAGTTTGTCATGAAGGCTGAAACCTTTATTATAACCTTCATGCTTTTCTTAAAATAATTCTTATTTTATTCCTCTGCTCCATTCCCCCACGCCCCGCTACATACTTGCTGAATATTGATATTCTTTTTTTATTGAGATGTTGAAATCAATATTTTGGAAGTGAAAGCTGAATTTTATGTATACGAAACCATGAGGTAGGTTTAAATGAAGTAGATGTACATAACCCTATACTTTTCTAAAGAAATTGTAAAGAAAACAGTTTTCACTGCTGTTACGGAGTGTAACACTTTTAAAAATTATATACTGGATCTTTCTGGGATGGAGCTAATATTCTTCACAGAAGCTCATATTATACTGTGGTTTAGATTTCTGACTAAAACTATTTTGATAACATAGCAGTGTTTTATCTGTTGGTGAGCAGTACTTGAACAGCATCATGACTTTTTCTGTTTCTCACTCTGCCCCCAGAGAGTAGTTTTGGGATGGTCAAGAATTTGGGAAGGGATACAGCCAAGACAGGTGACCCAAACTGACCGTTATATGCCATTTCATACCATGTAACATCATGCTAAGCAATAAAACTGCAGATGCATCTGTCAAAGGTAGCTATTGTTTGAAGACCTGCTGGCGACTACTTGGTTTATCACTCTTTTTTTCCCCCCTCACTTATTAAGCTGTGTTTACCCTGATCCATGACTTTTTCTTGGGTTTGCTCTTTTGATTGTGTCTCCCATTCATTTGCTGGCTGGGGTCAATCAACCACAAGCAGTTTTGAAAGTATTCAAAACTTTTACCTACTTTTTATTTTCCTTTTATTTTAATTTAGTAATTGCTGCAGCAGAAAAAACCCTGTATTTCAGTGCATGAAAAACAAGATGTGATTTTACTGAAAAGGTACATGAAATCCGTTGCTAGAACTAGCATTTTATTGAATAATGTCCTTTGAAATTTAAACACTTTACATAACCAACATAACAATAATGCTCTGGAGGACAAATATCTTGAAAGATTTAGATTTGATTGTCGCAAACACAACACATACATGTCATCAAGTTGTGTGACAGATTAACAGTAAAGTTTAAATAGACACATTGTTTCTCTTGCCCATCTAAAAATGAAGGGCACGCAACATTTTTTTTCCCAAAACTTTTCTATAATTCCCGTGCTGAAATAGCAAAGTATTACATACATCGTAGCTACTAATTTTCATGTTAGCTGGAATAAGCAAATTAGTTTTTCTAAGTATCTTAAAGCACTTCACCAACAAAAGTGAATGCTGCATCCAAAAACTCATGTCTAAGTGGAAACATTACTACCACACAGATAGTGAAGGGAGAAGATTCATATATTATCTTCAAAGAAACACTAGGAACAGCAATAAATACAAACAGAAGATCATCACTTCAGAGAGTACATTTCTTCATAAATGACTGTTTCAGGAATAGAGCTGAGATAATGCAGGAAAAAAATATTCAAAAGATTATGTGAGTAAATAACACTGGTTAACTAAAATAAAGGATGAATTCAAATAGAATCATGTAAGATAAATATTGAAGAGAAAAAAAATTATTTCATATATTATTTGAAGACATCATTTATTTCAGAAATTACTTTGGAAGCATTTTCAAGATTTGCCTAATATTTTTTTTTCAGAAGAGGTAAGTCAAGCTGTTTCATACCTTTGTACTTAATCTCCTATCCAGCAAGTATTTTTCTCTGCAAAATTTTTATTATCTAACAAGAAACAACAGGAGGACTCTGATTATTGTAAACTATCTTTCAAACTCTTGTGTGGTATTTAACACAGTGTCCAGTCCCAACGATGTTAGCCTTTCTTAAACCAGTTCTGGTCAATCTCTTTCACAATTTCTATAGCTATAGCCACAACGCTATCAAAATCTATGAAAGTCAATTTAAGTAAGCAGTACCAAGATAACTTAAAGAATTTTGGAGATTTAAATGGGAGATTTAAATGCAGTGTACCTGTTACTAGCAGTAACTTGCAGAGGCCATCATCTCAGTGCCAGCACATTCTGCAGTGGAGAGGAGGATTGTAGTGTACAGGCTAGTTTCCTGAACCAGGGAAACCTCCTCCAGGGTCACAGAGAGAGCTACCAGGAGCTGGCTGCTGTCAGGAGAGTGGCTGACAAGGCTTGGGCAGGGCTAGGAACAGCCGTGGATATCCCTGAACCTGTCAAAGGCAGCCCCTTGTGAGCACTAGTGAGCAGGCCATGGTACAGCATGGCAGTTTGTGCGGCAGGGCACACCAGGAGGGCAACCTTCGGAAAGCAGGCTGTTTTCTTCTGGGAGACAAATGGAAGCAGTCTCCTGCTGAAGCAAAATTATGTCTATCCGTTGTAACTACATAGTTGTGACTGAAACCCGGGCAGAAGTGATAAAACCTTTCTAGGTGGACATCTAGATCCAGACTGACCTCCCAGGAATTGAAAGACCTGCACAGACTCAAAGTTGCATGGAACTCCTGAACCTGGAAGGCCCCCTAGAGTCTGTAGGCAGAGGTGGATGTCATGGGTGCAAGAGTGCCCAGTTGGAGGAACTCTTCAAGTACCCAGGTAGCAAACATAACCCCCACCTCTGTCTCCACTTTTCCTCTTCAGGAAGCTGTAGAAAGCAAGGATGTTGCCTCTCAGCCTCTGTTTTTCTCCAAAATAGACAAAACTCAAAGTCTTTAGATGATCCTCGGACTAAACAACTACAATTCCCAAAACTGAACACGGTACTTGAGATGTGGTCTCACCAGTGCCGAATACACATTATTAAGCCCTAATGATCAGAGAGTTGGAACACTTCTCCTGTGAACAAAGGCTGAGACAGTTGGGGTTTTTTGGTCTGGAGAAGAGGAGGTTCAGAGAGACCTTACTGCATCCTTTCAGTACTTGAAAGGGGTTTGTAAGAAAGACTAAGACAGGCTCTTTATCATGGCCTATAATGACAGGATAAACGGCAACAGTTTTAAACTTTAAAAGGGTAGACTGATACTGGATATAAGAAAGAAATTTTTCACAATGTGTGTTGAGACACTGGAACAGGTTGTTCAGAGAAGTTGTGGATGACTTCTCCCTGGAAAGTCCCTGTGGATGCTCCATTCCTGTTCGAGGTCAGATTGGACGGGGCTTTGAGCAACCTGATCTAGTGAAAGATGTCCCTGCTCCTGGCAGTGAGGCTGATTTAGGTGATCTTGGGAGGTTCCATCCAACCCAAATCATTCTATGATTCTATGATTCTTCAGGCTTGCCATGTGTCTTATACAGATTGCCCTTTCTCTTTCTGTGCAAAGATATATATACATATATACATCAAAGATGGTATTGTTTCATAGAAATGTAAAGAGAAGCACAATGAAACATCAAGGTATCACGGAGGTGACTTCTGCATAGACAACAGAAACAACATGAAAACACCTACAGAACCAAGCCTTATTTTTGGAAGAAGCATGACTTCTTTTTGTGCAATTCTTTCTTAGAAAGTAGAAGAAAAAAAAAATACTGCCTAATAAAATGAGAAGGTCATATAATTATTTTTTTTCCTATCACTAGCAGTAGCTTCTTGAATAAGGTAGCAAATCTAACCATATAAAGGATAGTACAGAGAGGGCAGAATAAAGAATAAATTCATTTTCATACCATAAAAGATTTCAATATATGCACTATTTTGGCAACACTGATAGCATTTTTTGCTCCAGTAAGAAAGAAAGTGTGACCTCGTAACAATCATTTCCTTTATTGTCAGAGCTTGAAATGTATACGAGGTATTTCTTTAGTAATTGTGTTTGATCACAGCTGAAATACCATCCAAGCGCTGTTTTGTTAGTGCAGTATGCAGCAGGAGAGTTGAAGGACAGAAAGGGAAGTACTAGACATTTGGAAACTATTCCAGTTATAATTCATTCTAGTATAGCTTGCAGCTATAATTTGTAAAATTATATATTGTTCGCAATTATTAGAATTTTATGATTATTTAGTAGTGAACAGAGAAAAAAGCCACCACATTACGAGTGAACTGGTAACTCTGACTACGGTTTTAGAGGTCATAGAACTTCAACAGTGTAAGAATTACAAACAGCTCTTTTAGGAGTGACTACAATTTACAAGGTAAAATGATCACATTCTTATGAGTTTCATAAAGCTTTAAAGAAGACATAGTACACACTAAATCCCCCAAAGTGCCTTGATTGTCTTGCTAGTGCTAATTTGGATATCTACCACTTTACAAAGAATGTACATGTCACAACAGTAGTAATAATTTGGATATAAGAAGTATGTAAGTTATCTCAGGCATGGATACTTAACTAATACTAGCATTAGATGTCACCAAGAATAAAAGTAAATGAGCTTGCACTGAGAGTTGTGTAGCTGAGATTAGATTCTACTTGCAGCTAACAGAAGTTGTTTAGATTTAGTTTTGGTTAGTATACATAGCACTATGTTACTGTAATTATGCAGATCAATACTAAATGCAAAACCAATCAGCTACGATGTGTTACTTAGGCTTTCTCAGAGGAGTTTGTTTCAGTTTATGAGCAACATCTGACCATAAAGAAGTTGAGAGGTAGAGCAGGTAACATTTCACAGGCTATCACAGCTGTGTGTGGAAGAGAAACAGGCATAATACATAAGGTAGAATTACTCTGAGCAATATCTCTACCTAGACCGAAAAACTTCCTGGAGAGGACATCTTTTCCTGCTCCTTTAATCTGTCTGGCATGCAATGAACTCATAGCAAACTTCGAAATGTGTTCTGTTTGACTTCTGAGTATTCAGCTGCCTTGGCAGTGAATCACATCAGCTCCTGAAGAAAGTCTTCCTTCTTTGTTTTTTGAAAATGAGGTGTGAAAACATGAAGAACTACCAGTCAATTAAATTTCAAAACCTACATTTTATTTAAAAACATTCATAAGGAAAATAAATCAAGACCTTTGAAGCATGTTAGTGCAAGTAAGTCCAAATATTTGACACTAGAAGGATTAAAAAACCCTATAATTAAATTAGTTTTACAGAAAAGCCAGTATTCAATAGTAATGAATAGATCTAACATATAAATACAAAAGGACAGAAGAAATCATTAACTGTATAATAGTATGATGAATGACAACCCTCAAGCAGTAACAGTGTGTACAGATTAATCTAAAAATTGTAACTACAGAGGTTTCTGGTTCATCTTTAATTACAATATTTATCTCTACCATGATAGATAGCAAAAAAAAATCAAAATATATATATATAAATATGACATGGTACACTTATAACAGTCTTCAGATATTTTTGTCACTGTTTGTTTGTTTTTTTTATGTTAGCTATATAGTACATTTCAATATTCTAAAGCCTGTATCTGTGAGTCAGCAATTTTTAATCTTAAAATTAAGATCAGCCAAACCTCAGATTCTTAGAGATGCAAAGAAAG
Source organism: Baryphthengus martii (assembly GCA_013396935.1). NCBI lineage: Eukaryota > Metazoa > Chordata > Aves > Coraciiformes > Momotidae > Baryphthengus > Baryphthengus martii. The sequence continues at coordinate 48,035 of VWZK01003094.1, read as the reverse complement.
CAAAATACTGTTGTTTTAGAGAGTCTGATTTCAAAGAAATAACTTAGAAGTTCTAGAAGTGAGTAGAAATAGGCAGGCACATAAAATAGAAACCGTCACAACTCATGATAGTGACACAGACCCACAAGAAAGCATTCTCTATGCATGTGTGATAATAGCCCTAGATTTTCCTTTCCATGTTCTTTATAATTCCATTCTCATATATTTTGAGGGGAATTTTGATTTTTAGTTTTTATTTTCTTAAATTCTAATTAATTTCCAGTAGAATATTCTTCTTGACTAGTGGAATCATGATAATTCATGGAAGTAAAAAAAAAAATAAATAAATAAAATAAAACATCTCGGTCCTATAAAGCTTCTAAAACCCAAAACAGTTTTTTCCTGGTTTCCTTCATTGGATACATTATTATTATTGTTTTCCATTCAAGCACATGTAACTTGATAAGGGAACTCCTAGTTGAATGTCTCTCTTAAGAGGAAAGGATAAGAGACCTGGGTCTATTTAGTCTGGAGAAGAGAAGACTGAGAGGGGATCTTATCAATGCTTATGAATATCTAAAGTGCGGGGGTCAAGAGGATGAGTGTGTTTGTGAGTGTGTCTCTTTTCATCGGTGCCCAGTGATAGGACAAGGGTCAACGGGCACAAACTAGAACACAGGAAGTTCCACTTAAACATTAGGAAAAACTTCCTTACTTTGAGGGTGATGGAGCACTGGAACAGGCTGGGCAGAGAGGTTGTGGAGTCCCCCTTCAAAATCCATCTGGGCACATTCCTGTGCAACCTGTTCCAGGTGAACCTTCTTTAGCAGCGAGGGTGGACTAGATGATTCCCAGAGGTCCCTTTGAATCCTTACCATCCTGTGATTCTGTGATTAATCATTTTTGTGTTGTTTTTTTTTTTTTCTCTAGTTTCATTATTTTATTATGACAACAGTATTTCTACTAATGAAACTGTAAATAAGTATACTGTTTGGGTTTTTTACATGCACCAGTATATCTCGGTATTAACTGACTCACAAAACCTAAGAAAAACAGAATAGTTAAGGTAGAAAGGACATCTTGATGTTATCTTGTCTTCTCATACATGCTGGGTTACCTACAGCAGTCTGCCCAGGACCCTAAATATGTATGTATGCCACAAAGAGATGACAATCACTGCTATGCTTTAGAACCTGCATAGGCAGAGAGAGAATCCCAGAACAAGTATGCTGAACCTATATGAATAAATGAAAGAGAGGCCAAGAATGTTCCTTGGCGTGATGATATTGCTATATGATATATACGATATATGATACATATAATATATGATATGATATATGATATTGCCCAGCCAGGGGTTAGCTATTGGGGCAGATTGGACAGGATGGGCCACATGCTGTTTCCCGCCAGGACCTGCAGCCCCTTTAAGCCCTTTTGCACCTGTGCCCAGACACTATACTGGGATGCCCCATGTCGTCTATCTGCCTGTTGATGGGAAACAGTGAATCATTCCTTCTTTTGTTCTGCTTGTGCAGATAGATTTTGTTTTATCTGTGAGGTACTTAGCTAATAGTCAGAGTTAAACCACAATGTTTGTTAATCTTCTGACTTCATGCCACATATCTTGATATTTTCAGCATTTATTTGCACTTCTACCTCAACTACCAAACTCTTTAACTTAATCTTTTGCATTTTCACATTAGTCTTCTGTGATCTATATATTATTTATTTATATATATTAATACAAACCTGGTGGCCTGAAAAGGTCACAACATCAATGGACAAAGGAAAAGCAACTGACGTAATTTACCTGGACCTGAGCAAAGCTTCCAACACTGTCCCCCACAACATCCTGGTCTCCAAGCTGTTAAAACATGGGTTTGATGGATGGATTACTTGGTGGATGAAGAACTGGCTTGACGGCCGTACTCAAAGAGTGGCTGTCAATGAGTCCTNGTATCTGAAGGGGGCTTACAAGAAAGCTGGGGAGGGACTTTTTAGGATGTTGGGTAGTGATAGGACTAGGGAGAATGGATTCAAACTAGAGGAGGGTAGATTTAGATTAGATGTTAGGAAGAAGTTCTTCACCATGAGGGTGTTGAGACACTGGACCAGGTTGCCTAGAGAGATGGTGGAAGTCCCATCTCTGGAAGTTTTTAAGGCCAGGTTGGATGGGGCTCTGGGCAACTTGATCTAGTGGGAGGTGTCCCTGCCCATGGCAGAGGGGTTGGAACCAGATGATCTTTAAGGTCCTTTCCAACCAGTGATTCTATGGCATTACATATATTATGAGACTGATTTTTCATTAATCACATCTCTTTGTTTCTTCTCTAGTTATTCTTAATTGCTTTCCTTTTTATCATGTTTGTAATTGTTTCCTGTATTCAATTGTTCCTTATACTTTTTGTGTTTGACAATTTATTATTGTTTTCCTTTTTATCATTTTTGTGATTGTTTCCCATACTCAATTGTTCCTTACACTTTTTGTATTTGACCATATAGCATTTGTATTAACCATACAGCAAGTTCAAAACACGTACTTTTAAGTTTGATCTATCATTTTAGTATATTCTGACTGAAACATTCTGTGGTATTTCTGTGGCTCTATTGCTCTGTTTAATTCTTTATGATTTATTTATCCCTAACAACAGAGTAGTCAAAGTCATAAACCAAGCTCATCTTAGACTTATACTTTGTAAGTTATGCATTGTTGAATATTTACTAACTCAAATTTCTAGGGTTTTATATCTTTTCTGTTCTTTCCACAAAGCTGCAGAATTCCAGGATTTTTTTTATGTATGATAATTTGGAAAATATTACATATATATTTTGTAAGAGATTGATAGAAGACTGAACTTGTTCTGCTTCTGCTCATGCTTTTATTTTTTTTTTAGGAAGAGTATATATATTAATAAGCAGAACGGTGTGTTTTTTACTCTTATTCTAGATAGAAATTCTACAAACCTAAGAATATTTTTGTACTATTCCCTATTATACCACTACTTTATCAGAAGAGAAATGCATTTTTTTATTTAGCAACCTACCATTTTAGTAACACTTCATAAAAAGTAATTCAAAGAATATGTAGCAGATCCACAAGTATTTTTTCTTTAAATACAAAAAATGCCAAATGATACTTAGCATTTATTTTCGAGGTAAAAGAATCAAGTAGAAGGCACCACTTAGCATGATGTAAGAGGCTTTGACCAAGTATAATGGCATGAGTAAGCAAACAAAAAAGTGATATTAACACTAAAAGATGCAAAACTATTTTACCTTCAGGAGGAAAAAACATTCCAGACTGATAATGATATAAAATTCTGGGCATATCAATGTGCCCATATGAAATGTAATTTCACCAAGACTGAGCAGGAATACACACAATACAGAAAAGTAACATAAACAGGGTAATCATCCCTGGTTTATAACTACCCCTTTTTGTAAGAAAAATAATCAGAAAAGTGTACAATATAAATTATAGCTCCAGATGGATTTTGTTTGTTTGTTGTACTAAGAAAGTATCAGCTGAAGGAATACGTCAAATACAGCAGAATAGTCTGGATAATGAAGAGTATTCGTTACAGAAATTGCAAGTACAGTAAAAGTAAGAAGGTAGTCAAGAACAGTCAACACAGATGTACAAAAAGCCCTTTATATTTGACCATATTAAGGCCTTCAGTGATGATGGTGGTGATGTAGTCTGCATTCCTTATTGTTTTGTTTTGTTTTTTTTTCCAAGAACACTAGTTAAAGCCATGGTTTAAACTTAGACCTAGTCACAGTTCTGATTTAAATAGAAAATCAGTCTAGATGAATGAAAGGGACCTTTGTGCCTCCTAAATTCTATGAAACTGTGTAGTGATTTAGCCTCCGCCAACAGTTAAACCGCATGCAGCCGCTCACCCACTACTTCTCTCCCCCTCCACACCCCGTCCTGGGAAAGGAGGATGGGATGGAAAATCAGGAGGAAGAAAAAAGGTGAGAACTTTGTGGATTGAGATAATGACAGTTTAATAAAACAACACAGAGACAAAAACAACATTAATGATAGTGCTAACAAAATGATATATAAAGTAAGTAAATAAGCTCTACCTGTGCTCAAGACAGTTTTCCCTACTCTAGCCACAAAGAAACAAGCTGAAAACAGACACCCCCACCCCAGGCCAGCCCTACCCTTATACAGGGGCAAGACTCAGCATAGTATTGAATAAGCCATTGGCTGGTTCAGTTGTTTACCCTGGCTGTGGCCTCTCCCAGCTGCAGTCCCTCCCAACTGCTTGGGCCAGCAGCTGTTTGTGATAATTAACTCAAATACAGGACAATCTGTGACTATCAACACTGATTTATTTGGATAGCTAAAATTTATACTACATATCTAATAATATGTTTAGGTAAATCATACTTTTTGGGTCATCATTCTACAAGTTTTTCAGGTACTGAACACAGATACTGAACTGATTTATTATTATTTTATTCTTATCTTCTATACCTTAATAGATTCTGCAAGCAAATTAATGACTGGATTCAGTTGAAATTTAGTCAATTCATCTTACCTTAATTTCGGTCAATTCCACAGAAAAAGAAAAAAAAAAACAACTGTTCTTGTTAGTCACAAAATAATTCTTACATTTTTTTTTTTTGCATATGCAATGTTGTAAAATAGCCAATAGCATTGTGTCTCTTTTATCTATTAATTCCGTATGTGAAACTATCACATCATGATTCTCCACTGGCATTCTACCTATCAAAATGCACTTGTACTGCTTATAGTGGTTGGTATTATAACCTGCTTGGCCTCTCAAGAGATTCATTGATTCATTTTCTTTTCCCAGCCTGTTCTCAGATTGTCAGTATTGTTTCTTAATCTAGTTCATATGGACAGTGAAAGTCCCTGTGGTTTAGCTTGCTCACACAAAGATATGTGCAGCCAGCCACATAGGAATCCAAGGAGAATTATCTGCTCAGAGCTATAAATCCTCAAATGTAACCTGGTATAATGGAGACACTCAAACAACCTTTATCTACTTTATTGCTTTATAGCCATTGACACTGGAGTTCCTTTTATCTTTCTGTATCTAAAACGGTGCCCCATATCTAAGAGAGAGGATTTAAAAATATGTTTTCACCACAAGCTACCAATTGAAATCACCCATTACGTTTGATGAGAAAAATGAAAACTCCCTACAGTAGTGTGTACAATATAAGTAGATATTTAGGTTGTAGCTACATCTACTTTAACGAGTAGCACAGTAAAATAGGTGGAGATCTGCAGAGCAGAACGCTGTAAGATCCTGACATGTATGATGCATACAATTTGGAGAAGCTTTATTTAGGATCATGAGTTACAGATCCAGATACAGTTCTTGAAACAAATTTTTCAGATTATTCTTATCTAAAAGAAATAGTTTAGTTTCCTTCACTTTAAATTGTTGATTGAAATTTAAATTTATCTGAAGAAGCAAAAAGTTCTGGTTAGATTCCTTCTAAAAGCAAACAGATAAAGGAATACTGTCGCTTTTGCGGTATAGATCATTTCAAAAAGTTCAAAGACAAGTTTGGAGCTATTAATATAAAGTATCAACATTAAAAATCAATCACTCTAAACTTGTTTCTGGAAATACTTATTACTTGTTCATACTAGATGTTAAGATGCCTGAAAGTATCTAAATTAGAAGTCAGAGTGTCTCTGTTTGGGGCCCAGGGCAAGCCCCACAGAGCAGGATTCCTGTCAGCCCTCTCTCCCCCTCCCTCTTCCCTCTGAAGGGAGGATAAAAAGGGGAATGAGGGAGAAAGTGCCTCACACGAAACTGTAAGTTAAGACTATGAACAAAATTTAATAAGTAACAGAGATAAACAGGGAAAAGGAATATGAAGGAAAGAGGGATATACAAGAGTATACAAAACCAGCTCTTGGATAGAGAGGGATTGTGCAGAGTACGTGGAGCCAGGCCCGGCTGCGCTGAGATGCGGTCCCAGTAGCAGCAGAACTCAAGTGAGAAAGAAAAGAGAAATGAAACCTCAACTTCCTTTATAGAGTGTGGCAGGGAAGGGGAGGGATTACCAGCTGCCCTCTTACATCTTACATTGAGGGGCCCATCCCCCCTCAATCTGTTAACTCTTAATCCACAACACAGAGGATATGCAAAAAAAAAAAGTTTCATTAATTCATATTCTTTTTAAGGTTCACTTTAATCTTCATTTGATGCATGTATTATAAACACTTGGCTTTGGCTGGATATTTGACAACTGCATGCATGAGAATAAAAGTGTGAAACACTAGAGCTGAGCTTATCCTGTGTTTATTAAAGTATGTTGTGCTGGGGATTGTAGGTTTTGTGTTTTTTTCTGGGTTGGACTTCTAGTATGAATGTTGAACTCATGCTAGAAGGGAAAGATGGTACATCACCTGAAGAAATTGGCTTACGGAAGGAGAAACTCATCAGTTATGACAACCTTGATGCACCAATGTGTTTCAGTGTGTCATGGTGGAAGCATCTGAAGTAGAAAGACATATTTGGAAAATGAACGATTTTGGACCAAGAACATTTTTGCATCTTGCATCCCTATCAAGATATCTTCTAAGTTAATAATGTCAGGGCAATTGCTTGAACAGTAGGACAAATATTTGACCCTGTATCATGCATCATGATTTCTCAAAGACCATGTATGTTTCTAAGAAACAGAAGAAAAATAGGCTTTCATTCCTATGAAGTCAAGACATAGTTAATATAATATAAACATTTTCATCAAGTTTTTTTTGTCCTTGTTAGAATAACAATCCCAAATGCCCAAGCTAGATTATTTAATAATTTTGTAGTTGTAAATTTAACCAAGGATCTTACTGTACCAGACTTCTTAATTATACAATAATCAATGCTTATGACAAAATAATTCAACTAACAAATCCAAGAAAATACTGTATTAAATGTCTTGCCATGAACTGCAGGGCATACAAGAAGATAGTACATGTATATTTGTACTCTAATTCGAAGAAATAGTTGGAAAATATTACAAACATACTATTATTTCCTTAGTGAATAACCTTCTCATTTTAATTATTCAGTTGCAGTTTTAGAATAAGATAAATAACAAAAAATGCCACTGCAGATAGTAATCCTAAACTACATCAACACTGAAAACTGTATGTACTGTGCCATTACCAAATTACAGAGTCCGCTTCTTTGGAATAAGTAGATTCATTTGGGAACTCTGGAACATTTTCCCTCACTGTATCCCAGAGGCCCAAATGAAAGTATGGTGACTTTGTCTCACCCCAAACACAGTAAAGAGTATTGTAACTGTGTCCACCCAGAGACCAGCGCCTGTGAACACAGTAGTGTAGCTACTCAAAAGTGAAGAACTAACCATAATAAATTTATAGCACATAGAAACAAAAAAATCTCAACCTGTTTCTCAGACACAGGCATGTACAAGTTCAGTGTTCCTCCTGAGGCTTAACAACATACAGAAAAGGTTTAAGTAAAGGAAGCTGTTGACTAGGAGATTTGTAGAACCCTGATTACTCATGGTAGTACCCAATTACTATTTACTTCAGCTATCTCATGTACCTATAGGCAAACAGCTAAAGGACAAGATAAAGACAAGATAAAGCAAGTCTTATTTCAGAAATATGATTGATATTTTAATACAGTAAATAATATAGTTGCATACGGATAAGACTAAAATAACTGATTTGATGATAAGCAAACAAGAAAGAAAAAAATCTTGTAACCAAACATCACATTACAATGTATACACAGATTTAACTGTAGTTTTATATTTCCTTATTCTTTAGTCTGGAAACTTCAACAGATTTCCATTGTATTTGCACTGAAGAGAAACAGAAGTCATGGATTTCTTTTCTTCTTTTGACGTAACAGTTATTTAGAAGATAACTATATGCTTGTTCACTCTTCTATATACTAGCTGACTTCATTCTGGTACAAACTGAGGATAAAATGCTATAAAGGCTACTCCTCTGGAAAAAATAAATAGGTTTATACATCAGCTGCACTAGATGTCTGATTATTGAGAAAGGTACTCTTTGTGGAAGATCATCATTGTTAACAGCAGGGACGCAGAGAGATAATTCAGAGATATTAAGCCTATACTGAGTCCATCAGTGTCCCTGAAATTTGGTAAATTGCTGCATCCAGAGAAATGTTATTGTACTTGATGTAACTGTTCTCTAACACTGTGGTTATATGATATATAGTTCTTTACATATAAAACTAACAATAGGAGGTAACGTAGATATCAGTTTTTGTAGATTTCTGTTGTCAGATGTTAAAAAAAAAATCAACAAAGCATCTCTCAATCAGGTCAATATTTGACAGCACTAGCAATTATCCTACTTTATTCCCTAGAAGCATGCCAGCTAAAACCCATCTGTCCATCTCTGGATTGACATTGTACTCATCCAGTATAATTATAATTGTAACTTAAGAACAGATTACTCAAATCACAAACCACATGTTGGACTAGAAGTATGCACCTTGTGCATAGCTTGCTAAAAGCTCTGCGTCATTCTATCCTTTCGCTAGCTGGGATACCATAAAATGTATAATTGCCAAAACTGAAAGAAAAGAAGCTTTCGTGATGCTATTATCAGCTTTTCTCACAGCACTGTGGGATCACATATGCCATTATATTTTGTACAATATGTTACACTATACAGTTATATCCTATAATGTAATAATATAATTCTGTAAAAAATTAATGTTACTAATATCAGTGTGAAAGTTAAAGGAATCAGTAGTTTATGTTAGGAATTGCCAGTGTAAAATCCAAAGTTTACTGCATATATTTTTCTCTTTAGCTATTTCTTACAGAATGCATTAGTTGTGTGATAAAATAATATGAAAGAAGTTATCTGATCCTACAGGAAATATATTCTGCTGTGTTTAATTTTCAGCTTTTACTAAGTTTGAGGTACATGTACAAAACTCTTCAGAAGAACAGCTGCTTATCTGTATAAAATGTTTCATAGTGATTTAATCAGATGCCAGGCAAATGCACACCTCTTTCAAACTCATGGGCACAGTTGTGCTGTCATGAAAATGAATTTTGAGTTGATGGTTAATCCATGGTATATGCTTTGTCTCAACTACAGGATCTTTTTTATTAAAGCATATATCAAGTAAGGAAGGCTGAGTCTTGATCGATTGGATAGCTAAATGTTCAAGTCAGAAAAAAACGAATTTTTGCTTGCCTATTCATCCTTTTTAGTTGCTTAATTACATATTTAATATGGAAGCTTGATTGTTGTAAAAAATCATGTAAGTTCCTTTTCTCTTCCTTTTGAAAGGAGAGCAGCATCAGCATCATTTCTTGGAGAGGAAAAAGAATGCTCAAATTTCAGGAAAAAAAAATCCAGACAATGTTGTAATGTGCATTGTTTGACGTATCGAACTCTAGTGTGTGCATGTGGTGAGTTGCTGACAGTGGGGGGCTGCAGTGGGGGCTTTTGTGAGAAGAGACTGGGGCTGCTCCATACTGGACACTGTTGATTCCAGATGATTCCAAACAGCCCCAACAGACTCACTGAAGGGCACTGCTGAGCCCCTCAGCTGAGTAAGTAGCACCTTTAGGAAAACAGTTAAAACAGCAGAGAACACCAAAGAAGCAGCAAACAGGCACTATTGTGGATTGACCACGAACCCCATTCCCCTTTCCCTCTGTGTAACTTGGAATGATGAGAGAGGAGTTGGGAATGAGGGAATGAAGTTTGGCCCTGAAAGATAGGGTGTGGTGAGAAGAAGGTGTTGGTTTAATTTTGTCTTTGTTTTCCACCATCCTACTCTAATTTAGGTGGGAACAAATTAAATCAGTTTTCCCTGATTCAAGTTTCTTTTGCCTGTGACAGTAATTGGTAAATGATCTTCCTGTCTGTGTCTTGACTCACAAGATTTTTCATTTCATTTTCTTCCCCCATCCTATTGAGGAGGGGGAATGAGAGAGCAGCTGAGTGGGGACTAATAACCTGCTGAGATGAACCCAACACAGGAACTATGATTCAAGTTGTACTAAGAAAAGATAAAATACTGTTTATTCTTTTAAGATAATGAAAATTGATGTAAGTCTATTTTAAAATGAAATCCCAAAATATTGGCTACAAGGGTTGCAGAGCATTTGCGTACCTATTAGAGATCGATACTCTTTTATTTTTCTCACAGTATAGGCAAAGAATGAAACAAATACCTAATTTAACTCCCTGTTATTTCACCTTAGTAGTAGCACATTAGTTATAGTGCATGCATAATAAAGGTACTTTCCTTTTTACATAGAAGTAGATGGTATTTTCCACGTTCTTTACTTTTTGTCTTCATGCTCAGATAAAAAATAACTATTTGCAAGAGTTTTGTGTCATACCTTGTAAACTTCATCTGAAATGCAAATATTTTAGCCTGACCCAATTCTATGTAAATCTCAACTTTAATCAGTATCTAACTAGATTTATAGTTTCATTGTAGAAATAAAGGAAGTACTGGAAAAGGGAAAAAGTACCCACTTCAAAAAAAAAAGTAAAAATAATATAATTCTATAGTCATTAGAATGAAAAGAGATTAGTAGTAACTGTATAGGTTATTAAAATCCAATTTATCTTTTCTTGATTTTCTCATATATAAAGCAAACTTGTTCTTCTGTGAGGTTAAGACCAATATGTCAAATGTTGCATTATTGTCTTCAAGTATGCCAATGCTCTGATTTGATGATAAAGATTTATGAGAGTTGTGTAAAAGAAGAATCATGACTGCACTCACACTAGGGGTTTGATTCTGAAGAATACCTCCATCTGCAGATGTACATCTGTGATTTGCTCTCCTCATCCTGTCCTAGCTTTATGCTTTGGAGTATAAATCTGATTCTATGTTTATCATGACATTTTGAGATATAGCTGAGCTACTGAATGCTGCCTTTGCTTCAGTCTTTTCTGCTAAGGCCTGTTCCCAGGAGTCCCAAACTCTGAAGACCACAGAGGAAGTCTGGAGGAAGGAAGATTTTGCCTCTGTTGATGAGGGTCAGTGATCAGTTAAGCAAATTAAGTATCTACAAGTTCATGGGCCCTGATGGGATGCACCTGTGAGTACTGAGGGAGATGGCAGAGGTCACTGCTAGGCCACTCTCCATAATCTTTGAAAGGTCCTGGAGAATGGGAGAGGTGCCTGAGGACTGGAGAAGGGCCAATGTCATTCCAGCCTTCAAAAAGGGCAAGAAGGAGGACCCGGGTAACTATAGGCCAGTCAGCCTCACCTCCATCCCTGGAAAGCTGAAGGAACAGCTTGTTCTTGGAATCATCTCAAAGCATGTTGAGGAAAGGAGGCTTATCATGAGTAGTCAACATGGACTCAACAAGGAAAAGTCATGCTTGACTAATCTGATAGCCTTTTATGATAGCACAACTAGATGGATAGGTGAGGACAGGGCAGTGGATGTGGTATATCTCGATTTCAGCAAAGCTTTCAATACTGTCTGCCATGGCATCCCCGCAGCCAAACTTGAAAAGTGTGGATTGGATGATTGTGTGGTGAGATGGATTTGGAACTGGCTGAAGGACAGAGCCCAGAGAGTTGTGGTCAGTGGAGCAGACTCTAGCTGGAGGCCTGTGGCTAGTGGTGTCCCCCAGGGGTGGGTACTGGGTCCAATGCTGTTTAATATTTTCATCAATGACCTGGACGAGGGGATGGAGTGTACCCTCAGCAAGTTTGCTGATGATGCAAAACTGGGAGGAGTGGCTGACATGCTTGAGGTCTGTGCTGCCATCCAGTGTGACCTAGACAGGTTGGAGAGCTGGGCGGGGAGAAATTTAAATTCAATCAGGGCAAGTGTAAAGTTCTGCATCTGGGGAAGAACAACCCCATGTATCAGTAGAGGCTGGGGGCTGATCTGTTGGAGAGCAGCTCTGGGGAAAAAGACCTGGGAGTGCTGGTGGACAAGAGGATGCCCATGAGCCAACAATGCGTCCTTGTGGCCAGGAAGGCCAATGGCATCCTGGGATGCGTTAGAAGGAGCGTGGCCAGTAGATTGAGGGAGGTTCTCCTCCCCCTCTACTCTGCTCTGGTGAGGCCCCACCTGGAGTACTGGATCCAGTTCTGGGTACCCAAGTTCAAGAAAGACAGGGAACTACTGGAGAGAGTCCAGCGTAGAGCCACTAAGCTTATTGAGGGAGTGGAGCATCTCCCTTATGAGGAGAGGCTGAGGGAGCTGGGTCGCTCTGGCTTGGAGAAGAGGAGACTGAGCGGTGACCTCATTAATGTTTATAAATATGTAAAGGGCAAGTGCCAGGAGGATGGAGCCAGGCTTTTCTCAGTGACGTCCGATGACAGGGCAAGGGACAATGGGTGCAAACTCGAGCATAGAAGGTTCCATTTAAACATGAGGAAACACTTTTTCACGGTGAGGGTGACAGAGCAGAGGAACAGGCTGCCCAGAGAGGTTGTGGAGTCTCCTTCTGTGGACACATTCAAAATCCACCTGGACATGTTCTTGTGTGACCTACTCTAGGTGATCCTGCTCTGGCAGGGTGGGTGGACTCGATGATCTTTCGAGGTCCTTTCCAGCCCCTAATATTCTGTGATTCTGTGAGATCTTGTTTTACATCTAAAAGTAACGACTATAATGCTTTTAATTTGACTGAACAAAGTGCAAGTTATTTATGTACAATCGGGTCAGAGTGATTTAAATAAGCCATAGATATAGCCATAGTAGACATACATTTGCTACAGGAAATTTTGTTTTGAGAATGATCCTATACTTTTCTTATCTATGTTTTTAGGATTTAAGATGGGTGCAAGAGAATTAAACTGCTAGGAGTATAGCAGGAAGAAGTAGTTTCAGAAGCCCAGCATTGGTATGTTTCTCTCTCCATAATCAGGTGACTACTTCTTTTGCAATCTGGAGGCCTCCTCTTTCAGAAGAAACACTTCTGTTTTTATGTACTTCCTCACCATGCTGTGAATGAGAACTGGGAAAATCTCTGAGACAGAGAAAATGATAAACAAAATCAAAATTATTTTGTTTTAAAAGATAAAATACCCCAAATCTTGAGTTTGAGCCATTATCTTAAAATATAAAAAAAAATTGGACTTACGTATATTTTGTTCTAAACAGCTGAGAACTAGGTTAGTATGTTAGTCCAGGCATTGAATTTATAGACAGAAGAGATCATTAGCTTGAAGGCAATGTTGAGTTATTTGGGCAACAGTGAAATTGCTCATGAAAAATCTGATAGGACAGATATGTTATAAATTTGAAAGCAAAGTGCTCTAATAAGATTTTTCTTGTGAAAGAATAAAAATTAGAAGATTTAGAGGAAGGACACAGAAATCTCGATATAATGAATACAGACAGCAATTGGAGATTATTAGAACTTTTTGGGGAAAAGACATAAGGTAGACAAAATCTATGGGGAAGATGGAAGTATTGAAGGAATAGGAACAAACAAGAAAACGGAAAATATTTGTGAAAGTGTTGGTTTTGTCGACATAATGCTATGTCAAAAGAATTTTAGTTACAGGTGACATCTGAAAGAAGAGATAGGTTCACAAGGTCATTTGGGTTAGACATTTTGTAATTGAGAGAACTCGAGCCTTGAGTTAGTATTTAAAGCCCAAACTCTGTCCTTTACCAAATGTCTAACCCATATAAAACTGATGATGTCAAATCTGACTTATCAAAAGGAAGGACTTGACCGAAGATAGTTCTTAAAGATATCGTACAAAAAAAGGTGTGTGTGTAAAATGGTGTATAAAGCCAAATGCTTAGCTGATAATAAATCATGACAACTTTTTTTCTCAACATTGTTTTAGGTATGCAGGGTTTTTTTTTTTCCATTCATTGAGAAAAATGATGGTATGTTAAAACTAAAATTTGACTGATTATTCTAATATAACCCCTAAATATGAACTTTCTGTTAATATAGCCAAAATACATCACTTCATGTTTACCGTAGCTTTTGATTTTATTTTTTTTTTTTTTTTTTTTTTTTTTTTTTTTTTTTTTCTGTTTTATGCATTTTCACCTTCCCACTTTTATTTTACAGACAGTAGACACTATGCCATTTTGACCAGGTCCTAGCCATCCTTTTAGACTCTCTAGTAGTAAATTCTCTGGTCAAAATAAATAGGAGGGAGAAAAAAAAAAATTGTTTGTTTTTTAAATTGTAAAGACTCTGTAGATATTGCTGCTTTAGAATTCTAAACAAGTGTTAGAATTATAGAAGTAAACATTTTAGAAATACATAATTCCTGTAAATTTTTTCACTGTCTGGCATTTGAGAAGCTGAGAACATGTGATTACTTGTTCTATACTAAAAAAATGTTATAATAATGTATTGTTGTATAAATGTTATTGTATGAGATCAGTGCATATTAATTTTATATTGTTTAAATCATTATTTTGGTTCTTATGATTTCATGAATATATTTATTTAAAATTATATTAAAAATATAAAGTTAACATTATAATCTGCCAGTTTTTTTAACTAAAATTTTATCAGAACTTCAAATTTGGGATGTAGAATGAAATTATGAATTATGAAGAGCAATAGTCACCCAATTCAGGATATTTTCTTGTGGTCATCATGTGTTCCTTTGGACCTTTTCTCTAGGTGTGCAACTTTACTTCCTTCAGTTCGGACATCTAGATATGCACCACAGAAAATGCTTTTGAAAAGATCTTGGCTGAAAGACAAAAGGAATCTCTAGTGAGATCTGAGACCTCTACTGCCTGGATGACAAGCTCCACAGAGAACAGGGATTAATCTCTGAAACACAGTTCATTTCTTGAGTTTATTTGCTCTTGGAAGAGGAATTGTTAGCCATTTTACCTGCACTGCACAATCAGCATTTTTTAGCTGACTACCCTATAAATCTGTGTCCGCCTCTCAAATAGTATTTTTACATTATATAACTATATATACACCTTCTGCTTCCTGCATAAGGACATCTTTGCGCTAGCATGGCTGTATATTTTATGCTCTCTGATGAGCTGCATTTCTAACAGAAGCATGCACCCTGAAGCAAGCAATGTCTTTTTGTCCTTGTTCTATCTCTCTGACTAATCCAATGTCAAAAATTTGCCTCTGCATCTAATAAAGCAGGCATGAATATGCATCCTTTCATTACTGCTTTCTTTAACCAGTATGACCAAAAGAAAATCATGAAGGAAAGGACAAGAGAACTTAAGTGAAATAGAAACCTTATTGAAGAGTTACATGTGTGCTTTTCATAGACAGCAGTTCATTGATAACACTGCGATATGAGATAAAAGAAAAAATGAAAGACACTACAAAACTGCATCACAGTAGACTGATAATCAATAACAAAATAAATAAAAATGTAGCAGCTAGACCTACAATACAATTTAACATGTAGTTGCTCTTAAATTTTTATGGCCTAGAAACAGATATGCTTATATGTTGGACATAGAGCAGGTGGAAGCTTTTAGAAATCAACAAATACTGAACAAGATAAAACTAACTAGACATCACTGAGTTAATTTTGCTCCATTTTTAGGCAATCATGCACTAGACGGTTGATTCAGAATTGTTTAGAAATGAATGCTTTCTCTTCCACTACACACTAATAAATATTTCTCAATACCCCTATGGAAAACATAAGACCTTTAGAAAAAAATAACAAATTCACACCTATAATGTGATCCCTGAGGAGAGCAGAAAAGATAAGGTCATTACAAAAATCTCAATTCATCTATCATCAGGAGATAAAATCCTAAGAATCACATACTCTGAGGATCTGACCCTGAAGTTTAATCCTAATTTTTACCTAATAATTATTTTTAAAGTATTTCCCATCTTTTGTAAAATAGCCAGGAGTTTGAAACACTTTACCTGAGAGATTTACCTTAATCATTTCCAACTTCAGGTTGTTTTAAGCCCTAACATAAAATAAGGTCTAAAAAATGATTACTTGAGTCTTCACTGTATTCAGATGTTTCCTTCATTACTTCGACACAGCTTAAAAGCTTCCTGAGTGTTGATAGATATTGAAATACACTATCATGATTCTTACAATATTCATTCTCAAATATGTCCATGCAAATTCTGTGGACACTGCTGCCATTACTTTGGTTACTTCCAGATATCTTGAATAGTAAAGAAACTCCTAAGTTATGTAATAAGTTTTATCTTCACAAAAGACTTCATGTAAGACCAACAAACTTGCAGAAAAGAGCAACAAACTTCACTATTCATCCCTGTCATCCTAACATACAAACTCAAGCCCTAGCTCTAATCAGAGCCCAGCCTACATATGACTATTTAACCTTAACTTAGATCCTGATAAATCTCAATGATTGGAAAGAATGTAAATAGATTTCTCCAAACCTCATTGTTATTCCAACCTATTCCTATCTTTCACATAAATTAAAGACAGTTATTAAAATGCAGCTAAATCTTAAATCAGTGTTACCTTCTGGTACCAGCCTTAATTGTAGCTCTTTTCAGGTCTTGGTAAAGCTTAAAGAAAGGTTAAACTGAACCTTAGCTTACTCATCCTCCCAAATCCAAACATAAATCTTGAATCTTTTTCATCCTCATAACACAGGATTCATCCTTCCTTCTTAGCCTTATCTGTTCGTAACTTGTAAAACAATTGATACTTAACTTTTCTCCTCCTCCCATCTGAAACCAGGCATAATGTGAAAGCCTGTAAGTTGTATATTTAAATGCAACATTCTTGTCCCTCTTCTTCTTCAGTGACATACATGCCATTTACTGGACTTTGTCCTGCATTTTTTAACAATGGTGTGTAACTGCTGCATTCAGAGAAGAGTGTGTTGTGAAACTCTGCAGCCTTACACTTACTGAGGATCTGAGAATTAGAACCCAAATCTTTACTCGAGTGAGAAAAAAGGACTCCAACCTTATGTTTTCCTGTTCTTTCAGTCTCTTAATTAACCTCACCTCACCCTCCTGTTCACTAGTTTGCCTCGTTCCTCTGCTTTAACTTTTCAAATTCCATGCCTACAAGCTGAAATAGAGTTACTAGATAGCCAAGTTTGTTTTGTGAAGAACAAGCGCAAGAATAAGGAACTTCTGTCAACAGACTATTGAATGAAGGTAATGGTCCATGTAAAACTTTCTATATTGTTACTTTATGAAATTTTCTAAAAAAAAAGTTCATTCATGTAATGCATAATATCTTACATTTGTGGAAGGTTTCTACTTCCTTTTGTTATTCTGGTCCTGCTACTTTCTAAAATCAGTTTTTCAGTATTGTGAAACACACTAACAAAAGCCAGGCAAAACCAAAGACATTTCTAAGTATTTATCTGAGTTTAATTTTAATGCAGCTTTAATAGTCTTAGTTTAGATACACTGTCTAGAGTAGTCATCTGGTACACATCCAGACATAAGAGAAGACACCCTATCCAACACCCTATTTTAGGATGTGATGAAGGTATTTACGGTATTTTGTCTATTCTGCACCACCACAATTCTGGAAGTTTTTCCACTGTCTAGTTTGCTGCTTAAGCTTCCAAGGAAAGTAATCTTTAGCTGGTCAATACTAACAGCAGGTAACATCTTCAAAATTTCTTGCTAGGAAAAGGTATCTCTCTCTCTACAGAAAGGCAAATCTCTTCTCTGGTTTACAAATACAAACAAGGAATATTTTTCAGGTATCTGCTCTAGTTCAGAATGAAGGATCTGTGGACAGTTTTCAACATATGAATTCTTGTACTTCAGAGAGGTGTTAGAAGCCCCAGACTTGGAAATTTTCTTAAAATGAAAATCAGTCAAAGGAAGGAGATATTAGAATTCATCATGAATGCAACCTAAACCAAAGATATTCATCACTAAGAGTCTAGATAAAGACTGTTCTGTTCAGTAGAAAAGATAAACATGCTTTTAAGTCTTTCTTTTCCAATCTCTTTAAGGTTTTGCTACATTGATGTTGACAAATCCGAGCTTGTTTAATTTGGAAGCACCATACAGAATTGCTGTAAAATACTTGCGGAGTTTCCAAGAGAGTTTTGTCTCTCACTGAATTTCCAAACCTTTGGTGGTTTCTGAGAAGAGCAATGGATAAAAGTAGAGCTAGTGAACACTGAACCCTACTTAAAAGCACCATTCAGATCAGTGAGACCTTGCCTACATCTGCACAGCTCTAACTCATAAGAGAATACCAGTTACATTTTGCTATATTCTGGGAAAACAGAGCAAAGCAAGTTGTTATGGGAATATCTTACTCCAGAGCTCTAGACTACATCTGCCCTGTTCTAATGACCTAGGTATTACAAGGAAACAAATTTCAGAGAAATGGTTAACTTTTTTAAAAAAGTTCTTGTAGCCCATTTGAAGTGGAGAGCAGAAACTTTTAATGATCCAGTCAACAACCACTAATTGGCTATAACTATGGAGAAAGTAAAATAAATTGGCTGGGGGAGATGTGACAAACAAGACTATTGGTGGCTTATCCCAACCATTTAAATTAGAAGGCAATAAGCAGTGAAAAAATAGATCGTTGTAGCATGCACCCTATGCATGGATTTTTGACACGGTATAGCAGTGGAATCGCTTCATGTAAAGACTCTGCCACCAGCCAGTATCTGTACATGTCAAGTGGTTCATCTAAACTAGCAGGAATTTAGACTAATGTGAGTGAAGTGTGTGAGTGTTGTAAAATAGGAATCGCGGAATAGAAATCTCAGCATAAAAAACTTAGAATAAAAATTGATATCCACCCGCACTTCATAATGAAGTTTTATGTTGGTCAGTAATGGAAGCTACGAGTAACATCTTCAAATTCCCTACTAACACACCCATTATCAGAGAATTTATACCTCATAAAGTGTAGAAATTTGAACTCTAACACTGAATAAGTAACCTCCCAAGTGGTAAGGGTTATAGGATACCCTTGGACCTCCAATGGAACATTAACGAAAGAAATATGCAGTATAGATCTTAAAATTTCTGTACATTGAGGATTATATTATACTTCTGCTAAAGGTATTTCTGGATCTTTGCTGACATGAGAAAATAAGAAAAAAAACAGAAAAAGAAAATTTTTATTCCAAATAGAGAAATATTGGAAAGAAGGTAATACCTAAGCATAATAGTATTAGCAGTAAACTGTTCAAATGCTCCGCTAAACAGAGACAGACTGAAGGAGGGAGTCTTGTGAAGATAAAATGACCTTGTTTTGGCTAACCCAACAGGCACAAAGAAATCTTGAAGGCCAGAGTGTCTAAGCGGAGAGCTTTGCCTAATTAATAGCAAAATTAATATTAAAGTTTATGCCTCTGAATGTGACAATGACTCTACAGGAGTACATGCTAAACATACATGACTATGTTACTTAACTCTCCACCCAAATCACGCCGTCACCTAAAGGCAGGGACAGACAGAATTACGATATAAAAATCACAAAGGAAATACACCTCTCGAGGGGGAGAAGACTGGAAAGTCAAGCAGACACAGTTGACAGGCTGTACTCCTCTTCCTCCACGCAAGACAGGGACACCTTCAATATCCAGTATACCTTTTATTTCTATTATCTATCAGCGTTATAACTCAGGCCTGTGTCTCCTTCGTCAGATGTTACTTGAGCTCAATTACCATTTTTGCATTTATCAACAGCAATTCTAAACCTGTCACTTTAATAAATCAAACCTATCTGTTTAACTTTGAAACTGTCTCAGCATAAGTCCTTAACCAGACTCTGAAACAGGAAACTACTGTTTTAGCAGGAGCCCCACGTCCAGACTCTGAGACAGACACAAGTGTTTCGGTTGCAAGCCCCTCAGCCGGGCCTCTGAGACAGGACTCTTAGGCATACGTTGGATTTTGCAAAACTGATCAGAGAAAACCTAGGGCTCTGGCAGGCAAACATCTCACTCCCACCCTTAATGCGACAGTATCATAACTTAAGTTCTCAAAGAGAACATTTGGTATGTATAGTATACTGCAAACATCTTCCAACCTCCTTACCCTGGCACTCTTCACACTTAAAAATAAAAAAAACTTAGAGAAGTTTTCCTTGTCTCACATTGTCTTATAGAAATTAGATTACACTCTAGCTTGAAGTAAATTCATGCAGTTAATATATTTATCTTTAAAGGACCAGATGGTCAATTTAATGTATAGTTTTAAAATTTAACTCTTAAATGAACTTCAGTCACCACTGTTTGTGCTTTTATGTCTTATAAATATTATTGTAGGTGTAAAATAAGTGATATTTACATTCATTATATATATCTGAAACAAAACGAAACTGTATATTGTGTTCTATCTTTTCATGTTTCTTTCTTCTCTCTTTCTCTCATACATTTTTTCAATATTTAAATGCTGTGCCTTGCAATCAATTTGTTATCAGCAGTTTTAAAGCATTCAGATTACATCATTACTTCTCTTCTATAAGACAGTATGTCAGTCTTCCATCTTTCCATTTGCTTGATTTATTTATATTTTCCAAAGAAGGGCAAATTGTTTGTCTCAGCATCGCTATGCTTTTACCTTCTTTCTTATTCACCTGGTTGACGTTAATTTACCCCAAGAACGCTTCTCAAAAAAATGTGTATATTTAATGAGGAGTTTTCAATATATACAAGCAAACAGACAAGCTTAGCCATAATGAAGGGTGTTATATGAGCACTGGATAATTAATTTGACAGGAATTTGTTTAAGCACTGTGATTTTCAGAGAACACTGAACTTCACAGAATAAAAACTCTTTAAAGTATACTATTAAGATCACAGCCTTGCTATGTATTTTTGCTTTTTTGTTTACTTACCTTCCAAAATCTGACCTTGCTTGATTTCTTTGGGCTGCATTCCAAGAGACTCTAACTAAATCAAGTTTTCCTTGTTCTGACAGCCAAATGAATGAGACACGGAGAGGAAAGAGAATTGTGTTCCAAATAGATATGCTTTTTCTCTAAGAGAAAAATTAAGAGCTCAAAAAGTATTTGAAAGGCAGAAAACAAAGCTAATTTGTTTTGTCCTTTAAAAAGAAAAGGAAATGGATTAGAAATGCATTTCAAATATATGTCTCTGCTTCTGTCTCTTCTTTAGTCCCTAACTATACCCTGCTGCAGAAATCATCCATGTCCCTTTCAAATCTCTGAGGAATTTATTTTCCCTGAACATTTGATGAGTTTATCACAACCACAGTCCTCAGGACAAGCATAGGAACATAAAATTCCTTCTGGAGCTCGTGGGTGAATCTGAGAGGTTACATAATTGTCCAGAAGGGCCTACCCCTTAGCGTGACTGCTTAGTAGTATACCTAAGCTAAGCATTATCAGTAGACTCCCCAGAATTTTGAGTAATTCAGGAAATCTGTCTTTTCAAACAAACTCCCATATACAATAGAAGGCATGCTAATTAGTCAATGATAGGACATTAAAGGTTCATAGGTTGTAAATGGTGTAACTGAAGCCAAATAGTATAAATGCCTGATTTCCTGCTAGCCTGCTAGCCTTCCTGCTAGCCTCCCTCCAAGGGTAGATTAAAGCAAACATCACGCTAAAACAAGCTTGAAGAAATAAAATAAAAAAGAGAAATCTTTTATTAAACTGGTATAATAAAACAAGTGCTTTGAAAGAAAAGATGCATTAATTATGTCCCCATAAGGCAAAAATTTGCAACACAGTTATCCAAAATATCATTGCTCTTGGATTCACTCTGTTCTTTTAAGGAAATTTTCTTTTAAGGAAGTTTTCTTTTAATGAAAGACAATATCTAGCCTCCATTTTGTGCCATTTATTTCCTTATTTTATCTGTTAATATGCTAATTGGTTTTGTTTGTTATTTTTGTGGTGAGACTTTTTTGTCTACTGAAGATACCATTTATACCTGATAGTCACTCCTTGCTCCTGAATTTCTGTTTGCATCAGATTCCAAATGAAGCTTCTTCCTGGAAACACTCCGCATTTTCATGACTGTTAAATATAGCTGCAACAGCAGGGCTCCAATTTTAGAAAGTCACCGTGAAATTTAGTGTTCTTATTTTAGCCTTATGTTCCTAAATACCTGCTATTCAAAGTTTGAGTGTTCAGGTCTCCATATGTTCTTATTAAATAAAATAATTGGGTAAGCAGTTCAACATAGTAGGATGGGTAGTACGTTAGTAAATGTCGGTACTTGGTAAGATTCATTGCGTTATACTGTCTGTCATTTACTCAGTAGCAATGTTTTCTTCTATGTTTATTCTGTGCGCAGACAACGTAGGCACAGTAAATGATCTGCAAAATATAGATTTTCTTCTATTTTGATTGGTTGCTAGAGTGGAATATTCCTTGAAAAGAAACATCTAATACTGTACTTATCAGAATTGTGTAAGAAAGAAAAGACAATACTGGAGAGAAGGGCAAAACTCTGAGGGACTAGAGCAAAACTGAAAATGAAGAAGCAAGAACAGAAAATTGTATTTTAAAGCACTACACATTAGAAGAAAAAAAGAAAAAGAAACCTCCAAGACTGACAGCTAGAAAATTGAGTAAAAGGAACAAGGTATTCTTTTCATTAAGACAGAAATGCAAGGTGATGTATAGATCTACATAAGGTTTGTAAATACAGAATCAATGTTGAAGCTGGATCATTGCAGCCATTTCTTTGAATATGTATACAGCTCAAGTTCAGTATGATTCTGGGCAGGCCTAAAGACAGAACAATGCACTTGCCTGAAGAACTAGTGAACAAAAGTTCAGGAGACCAACTAAAATAAAAGGTTTTAAATGTGCAGTCTTTCTGCCTCAAAATGAAACTGCAGTATTTCTGTCTGGAAATTCCTTTAAAATGTGCTGAAAAGATTCAGCTGGAGAAACAGACGAACAGCTCACAAACAAAAAGCAAACAGAGCTTCTACTCAAGATTGCAGACTTAGTCTAATAGCTAAGTGGCTACTATTATGTTTGAAATGCTCTCTACACCCCTGGTGAACCTGGAAATCTCATCCTGCACTTCCAAGGAGATGAACAATCATCATTAGTAAGTTCCACAATATGGGAAATTAAAGTGTAGAGATCTCTATTTCTTAAATTAATGTTGATTTAGGATTACTGCAATTGTGAATTTAACATACACAATCTAGCTACTAAACAGATAGGCTACATAATCTTTAATGACTATTTATATATTCTATATTTAGATGTAATTTCTGTCTTCAAATGCATTTTGGCAGTGGATAATATGTGAGGGTCATGCATATGATCACTTTTTTTTCAGCTTTGAACAATATCACAATGATACTTGTTTGGAGAGAAGTAACTGCGCTCAGAATTAGTATAGGAACTTAGCTTGAGTTACTGCTGGACACACTAACAAAACACAGGTGATAACCTATTTATACCTACTCTGTGGAGAAGTTTGGCTTAAGAAACATTTATTCTCTGAGAGCAATGACCAGCAGTTCTATGGTACTTCATATTCTCCAATGTGAGAGCTCCCGACACCCATCTGTAGATGGATTACACAGATTCAGCAGAAACAAGGAATATTGACCCTCACTGCAGTTGTGTTTTAGTTCAGAACTCACCTGATTATGTGTCACTTGCCTTTTTTTATTCTGAGTTTGTAGGAGCCAGAAGACATTGCCTTACAGGGAGGTAAAAGTCTAGTTTGTAGTCTCTTCGTGTGGAAACCAAACCACAGAGGCAAGATGCCACTAGAGATTAAACGCTAAGAGATATCTTGCTTACATTAGTAGCATATCTCTGTTTTCGACATGGGCTGTATAAACATGGGTTATAACTATTGTACAATAGATATAACTTAACACAACAAATTTTAAAATAAAATTCAGTTAGTGATATAGTTTTACAAGTATATGAGTTATATTTGTTTAGTTTTCTGTTTGGTTGTTTTTTTTTACTTTCCTCTTCCTAGTAACTCTAGGAAATTAAATATGTAGTTCAGGTTAGTTTGGTTCTATAAAGCAGTCTTATTTAAAAAAAGTTCAGGGTGGAAAAAAAAAGGAAAATACATATCTTTTTTGAATAAATATTTTACTTTGTGGTATTCAGAATCGATCATTATCACAGTTAAAAAAATGTTTGGACTAGGTGCTGTATAGGGAAATCCTATCATACAATATCAAGGAGAAAAACACAAAGAACAGTCAAACAGACAGACATTCAAGATGTCTAGAAGTTGGTAAGGTTATGAAGGTTCTTATAATAGTTACAGCATGTCAAACTACATATTAGCAGTGTTCTGTGGACTGTCTCAAAAGTAGAAGTTCCCTTCCAGAATGAAAATAAAGTGTGGACTAGTTTTAGTACTCAAAAATAACAAAAAAATAAATCATTGTGAACTCCTTTGATAGAGAAAGAAGAAAGTAGTATGGATGCACTTTTTCTCCAGAGGAGGCACAGCTTCATTGTCAGAGATGATCCCTGAAGATTTGATCAAAGCCCAGTTCTCCGTACAATACTGTTGTGGTTTAACCCCAGCTTGCAACTAAGCCCCACACAGCAGCTCACTTGCTCCCCCTCAGTGGAATGGGGGAGAGAATTGGAGGAGTAAAAGTGAGGAAACTCGTGGGTTGAGATAAAGACAGTTTAATAGGTAAAATGCAAGATGCACATGCATGCAAGCGAAAGAAGGAATACATTCGCAGCTTTCCATCAGCAGGCAGATATTTGACTATCCTCAGAAAGGTCAATACATATAATGGTTACTTTGAAGACAGACACCATGGCTCCACACATATTCCTCCTCCTTGGTTCTTCTTCCCCCAGCTTTTAGTGCTGACCATGATGTCATATGGCATGGAATATCCCTTTGGTCAGTTGAAGTCAGCTGTCCCAGCTGTGTCCCCTCCCAGATTCTTTCCCACCACCAGCCTATTAACTGGTGGGGCAGTGTGAGAAATGGGAAAGGCCTTGACCCTGTAGACCCACTCTTCATCAGTACCTCAGTCACAGGGCCATGATCTCATTGCAATTATGGAGACATGGTGGGATGACTCTGATGACTGGAATGCTGTCATGGGCAGCTATTGCATTTTAGAAAAGACAGACCAGCCAGGCAAGGTGGTGAAATTGCTCTTTATGTGACAGAAAAGCTGGAATATATCAAACTATGCCTAAGCGGGGGTGAAGAACTTGTTGAAAGTTTAAGGGTAAAGATTAAGGGGTAGGCTAATATGGGTGACAATGTTGTGGGTGTTTACTACAGGCTACTTGATCAGGAAGAGGAAGTCGGTGAGGCTTTCTAAAGACAACTGAAGTAGCCTGACAATCACGTGCCCTGATTCTCATGAGGACTTCAAACACCCAGTTATTTCCTGGAAAGGCTACTCAGCTAGACACACATAGTCCAGGAGGTTCCTGCAGAGCACTGATGGTAACATTCTGACACAGATCGTGGAAGAACAAAAGAGTTGAAGTGTGCTGCTGGACCTTATACTAACGAACTAAAAAGGTCTGCTGGGGATGTGAAGGTTTGGGGTAGCTTTGGCTGCAGTGACCATGTGATAGTGTAGTTCAGGATCATGTGAGGAAGAAGCAGAGCAATAAGTAGGATTGCAGCTCTGGACTTCAGGAGAGCTAACTTTGACCTCTTCAAAGACCTACTCAAAGGAATTGTATGAGCTAGGACTCTAGGAGATAGAAGGTCTAAGAGACTTGGTTAATATTCAAGCACCATTTCCTCCAAGCTCAAGATAAGTTCATTCGTTTGAGTAAAAAATCAAGTAGAGGAGACAAGAGAGCTGCATGGATGAACAAGGAGGTTCTGGAAAAACTGAAGTGGAAGAAGGAAGTCCACAGTATGTGGGAAAAGGGACTGGCCACTTGGGAGGAATATAGGAATGTTGCCAGAGTATATAGGGTTGCAATGAAGAAGGCAAACACCATCTTGGAATTAAATCTGGCAAAAGATGTCAAAGACAACAGTAAGAGCTTCTTCAGTTACAACAGTAGGAAAACACAGACTAGGGAAAACGTGGGCTTGATGATGAATGAGGAGGGTGCCCTGGTGACAAAGGATACAGAGTAGGATACAGAGTTACTGAATGCCTTCTTCGCTTCAGTCTGTGCTGTTAACGCCAGATCTCAGAAATTCCAGTCACTTGAGGTTAAGAGACAAAGTCTGGAGGAAGGATGACACTTCCTTGGTGATGAGGATTGGGTCAGAGATCATTTAGCCAAACTGGACACCAACAAATCCTTGGGCCCCAATGGGATGCACCTATGAGTGCTGAGGGCGCTGGCTTATGTTATTTCTAATCCACTCTCCATCATTTTTGAAAGGTCATGGAGAACAGGAGAGGTGCACAAGGATTGGAAGAAAGCCAATGTCACTCCAGTATTCAAAAAGGTCTAGAAGAAGGACTCGGGAAACTGTAGGTCAGTCAGCCTCACCTCCATCCCTGGAAAGGTAATGGAGCAGCTCATTCTGGAGGTCATCTCTAGGCACATGAAGGAAAATGAGATTATCAGGAGTAGTCAACATGGATTCACCCAGGGGAAATCATCTTTGACCAATGTGATAGCCTTCTATGATGGTGTGACTGCTGTGTAGATGGGAGGAGAGCAGTGGATGTCACCTGCCACAACTTCAGCAAGGCTGTTGAGACTATCTCCCATAACATCTGATAGGTAAGTTTAGGAAATGTGGGTTAGATGAGTGGGCAGTGAGGTGGACTGAGAACTGACTGAACAACAGAGCTCAGAAGGCTGTGATCAGTGCAAAGTCTAGCTGAAGACCTGTAGCTAGTGGTGTTCTCCAGGGATCAGTGCTGGGTCCAGTCTTGTTCAACATATTCATCAATGACTTAGATGAAGGAATGGAGTGTACCCTCAGTGAGTTTGCTGATGACACAATACAGGGAGGAGTGGCAGACACACCAGAAGGCCATGCTGCCATTCAGAGAGACATGGGAAGATTGGAGAATTGGGCAGAGGGGAACCTCATGAAATTCAACAAGGACAAATGTAGACCCCTGCAACTGGGAAGAAATAACTCCATGCACCTGTACAGATTGGTGGTTGATCTGCTGGAAAGCAGCTCTGTGGAGAAGAAGCTGGGTGTCCTGGTGGACAGTAAGTTAATCATGAGCCAGCAGTGTGCTCTTGTGGCCAAGAAGACCAATGGTATCCTGGGGTGCGTTAAGAACAATGTGATCATCAGGTCAAGGGAGGCTTTCCTCCCTCTCTGCTATGCCTAGCGAGGCCACATCTGAAGCATTGTGTCCAGTTCTGGACTACCCAGTCCAAGAGAGACAGGGAAAGACGGGAGATAGTCCAATGGAGGGCTACAAAGATGAGTAAGGGACTGGAACATCTCTCTTAAAATGTGTGCAAACAACTTCAAATAAGGTACAAATTCATATAAATTATGATTTGTTTGTGGCTAATTCATGAGGAAAAAAAGAGTTGCATTGAAGATTAATTTAAAAAATTCTAACTCATCTGTACATTTTAATAAGGGTTTTAATGCTTTTTTATTTAGTCAGAGAAAAATGCTGTGGACATCAATATGAGTAATAATGTTCTCTTAGCCAGCTGGGGTGCAAAGATTATCTTCACTCACAGAAGGTAACAGCTTTATTTAATAGCAAGGAACTGGTGTCTGGAACTTGTGAAAATTTGCTGCTAAGTCAAAATGCACATATGAATAATGAACCCTCTCCCACACCCCACATACAAACTCAAGTTTCTACATACAGATACTGTAGAATCACTTGAGAGACTAACAATGTGCGTCTCTTGCCCCTACTCTAATTTCTACTTCACAAGGCACTTGAACTTCCTTAGAAGTCCTTACTTGAGCATATTTCTTTTCAACTGACCTTGGACCACTCTTGAGAATTAGTAATGTATTAAATAATCATGTCCAAGAATGAACAGACACAGTTAAAGAGGAACCTTTAATTTCTTCTTCCCAGTTGTAATAAATCAAGTAATGAGCACGTGTAAAGAAAGTCCAAGAAAAGAACATGAAACTCAAAACTTGGTTACATTTTAAGAACTGAAGGATACTGCCTGACTCTCTAATGCTGCTGACTTCCTTTAGGCAGGGATGATGAATGCCATGGTCTGAGGTAATAAGCACATCTATCTTCTTTTGGTTTAATGGAAACTGAAAGTGTTCTCAGCACTAGAAAGGAAAATATCTCAGAAACAAACAAACAAAAAAACAGAAAAATAGTAAGTGGAGAAAGTATTTAAAATCACAATAACAGCCTAACACAAGTTACAAGATGTCATTCACTTATACCATATCTAAGACTTATAAAAGTGAATATGACACCAATCATTTGTTAATGCTAACAGCAACCCTTTTAAAAGTTTATACTTAAATTGAACTGCTGCATATCTAAAATAAAGAAGTTAGATTCCACTTTAAAAATGTAGAATAGATTTCAGATTGTATTGTATATAAATTATAAAAAAAGTCTCATTCCTGTGTATAAGTATTCACAGGAGAGTCCTATAATTGCTGCCAGGCTTCTCCAAACCCAAGGAAGAGCTGATTTGGCTCAGCATAGCCTGAAGGTTGGAAACCACCGCTCTAGGCAAAAGACATGATGGATGTTTATCTGTTAGCTCAGCCTATGTGTGTGAGTGCATGCAGCAGGCTATGTCATTTTTAGCTGGGAGAAAAATAAAACATAAAAATTCCAGAGACTTTATTTTTAGTCTAATACTTGAGGGCTAGTTTCTAGGTTTAAATTTATTCAAAATAACTGTTGTTTGTCAAAGAGGGAAAAATTGGGCTAGATACGTACAAATTTATCCTCATCTGAATTCCAGTTAGCAGCAGATTTGTATTTATTAACATAAAGAAATACATTATTCTAAAAACTTCATAGTAAAATTACTAATACTCTTCATTTCTACTAACCTGAACTTAACTTTGTAAATTAGCTTGTTATTATTTATAACTATAAAATTAAGTTATACAGAAACATTGAAATTAATTCCTTGGGTGAAAGCTCAGTAAAAATACTATTTATAGACAATAAGTCAAAGCAGTCAGGAAGAAGATGAGCAAAACTGTATCTTTCATTTTTGTAGGGACATAGGTGTCCTTCCTGCAGATGCTTAGCAAAGCTTTCAGTAGAAGTTCTGAATTTATGTGAATATTCACAAGTCAGTGAGAGACCTCATGAACATAGTTATGTTTCCAAATATATGTCTGAAGGTAAAGGAAAATGTGTGAAGGAAGATTGAATGACATAGGAAGGGATATGCAGTTGTTTGCAATACTAACTTTTCCCTGGACAAACTGCTAATAGTTAAGAGAAGATGTGAAAGAAAGGTTTTTTTTGGTTTGGGGTTTTTGATTGTTTGTTCTATTCTTCACGTTGATTTTGATTAGTTGTTTTGATTTTATGGCATTTTTTGTTTGTTTCTTAGGTTTTTTTTTATTTTGTTTGTTTGTTTGTTTGTTTTCCCCTGTATATCAGTTAAATTCAAAGAAATTTTAGCTTAGTTTCGTCTGGTAGGTTAACTTGACTAGAAATGGTGAACTTTATCTATCTTTGACAGAAATGGAAGGTATTGACTAGCCTCAATAAGAAACACATCTTTTGCAAAGTGAATAAAAAAAAAAAAATGTAGCAAAATTTTAGAAATACCCACTGCATTGCTGGTAACAGCCCTTGATTAGTCATATATATATCAAACACTTCTAAAATACCTTATCATCATGTAACAATACTGCTTTTAATTTGAATATATTATTGAGGTTTATGTGTCTATAAAGAATAAATTCCAGAGGGGAAAAAAATATTATTTCATTTGCCAGATCTGGATTCTTAAAGTGAAAGATCATAATTCTGTCTTATTCCTTACCAAACAGTACTATATTGTATATCTTTTTTTCTTGATCAGGACTCTTATCTGGTAATATGTACAATAATTATAGATAATAATCTGTCCTGTGTTCCTAAAATTATTGAGGCGGTGCTTGGTTCTCGTAACATAGAAAGGATGCATTGCTTTTGTTTGTGTTCTATTCATCCTCTGGAAAAAGAGAAATCTGTTTTAAAACAGTTTTGTCTGATTGTTTAAATGAAAGGAGCAAGTTTACACATATTTGTTATTGATCATATCACATAGCATATCTTCAAATGAAACTAGTCTGCTTTTAGAAAAAGAAACTTCAGAAAAGTCAGACATTTTATCTCCTTTTTACAGAAATATATAAGCCTCTCAGATATTTAATTATTTCTGCCACAAATATTTTTATTTACTAATATTTTGTTTCCTATTTCAGTATTTTTTATTTTAATATTAAACACTGTGTTAATACAGTTGTTTACTAATCTATCAGTGAAAAACCTTTTCTATTAATAACATTTTATAAATTTTAGTCTTATGCATTCTTGAAAGAAACGTCATTTTAAGCATAGATGATCTTTCATTTTTTACTAGCAAGATTTCGTTCTGTTACATTTAGTGTATATAAAAGAAAAAAAATAAATAAAAGAACAAAAAAAAAAAATCAGTATTTTGCTGAGAGATTCAACTCCTAATCAACCATCATGCGTTTAGAAGCGATAAAGTGATGATACCTTAAAACTACAAATATAGAATTCGCAAATGTTATTTTTTTCTATATATAAAGATGTAAAATTTCTTCCAGTCACAATTTTTCCTTTGAAGCAAAAATCTACTTACAACTGACAGTTAAACTTGAAGCAGTCAACTCTATCAGCTGCTTTTTGCACATAGTCTCTACAAATGTCCTCTGGACATACTTTCTAGGTCTGTACATCATGTGCTTGTATATCTTCTGTGTATGACATTTTGAAAAGCAGTGGGAGACTAGAAGTACGTTGTAAAATGGTAAGATGTCAGAGCTACTCAATAGAGTAAGATCTTGTGATTTTCTTCCTGTGCGCATGTATACTCAAGCTGAACTTTTGCTGAAGACCACACAGGGAGTTTTGCCTACATCTTATAATTAAAATAAGAAAGGTACTATTTCATGACTTAGTGATTTTTTTTTTTTTTTTCAACTAGCATTCCTGGTCATACAACCTTCTTACTGTAAATTGATGGTTTATAGTAAAATTTGTCCTTGTAAGCCTAGTTATTCTCTGGAATATGTGTGGAAATGTAGTTTCAGTTTTATTTATGTATATATTCTGCATTAAGAGAATTCAACATTAGCGTGATGCAAACCTTGAGGCTGATAAGGAGAATAATGATTCTCTTTCTCTACTATAACTTAGTTACAGCAGCAGGAATTTTGCTATCCACAGAATTTAAAGAAGGACCTAGAAGTTTTGAGTATTCCTAGGCTATGCAACACCTGAGTGAAGATTTTGATTATCTAAATTTCGAATGCAGTCTTCTTATTCCAAGATTTTGAGTAAAGTCTTTAATAAAAAAAACCAAACCATGTAGTCCTTGCCTGACACTTAAATTACAGGTTTTCATTCCTATGTTAGGTCACAGCCACTATTACTCCATAGAAGATTTTTCTTCCCAAGTTCAGGACTTGTCGTATGTCCTTGTTTATTCTCGTGAGCAAAGATAACCATATTTTTTCTTGTACTTAGTTTATTTCTTGCTTGGATTATTTTATTATTTATGTTTTTTTGTGGGTCTGTTTAAGAGAAACCAGTGGGTTAATATGCACAGGATTCAGATAGGAAAATGATGCCAGTATCTCTGAGCTGTCACTGCAGCACTACATTAAGTAAACGAACCCTGATGAGAGGAAATCCTTATCTGCTTGGTAACATATTTTTTTTTCTAAAGCAATTACAGAACTTCTGGACTCAAAATAGTAAGGGTGTTCTGTACATATGCTTTTTCTACATTTCGTCTTCATGATGAATTGTTACAGAGAAGATTTGCTAACACAAGAGGAACATACTGAAGTCAAGAAAATGACTCCTAGTTAATTATTAAAGAAATGGAAGCAGACAAATGAAATTAATTTTAAATATTTTATGGGAACAAGCAACATCATGACCTTGTGGTCGCATTTTCTAAAATTACTCATTAAAAAAATGGAAATTTCCTATCCAGGTCATAGAGATTGTGATTATTTTTAAAGACATTTTAGTTGAATAGCAGCATTTTTCTTCCTTCAGTCAGACTTTTACTACGTTCCTATAGTTTATGCTTTGTGGGAAAGCTTGCTATGAAATTTGGCTTAAGGCCAGAAAGCACAGCACATTTTCTTCTATAGTAATATCTTTCTATGATAGTTTTGTTTCTTGTGAATTACCAACTCAGATGGCTAGCTAAAGTCTTTTATTCCCCTTTCTGCTTGTTGTTTGGGTTTTTTTTAGGATTAGGTTTTTTGGTAAAGTTTGCTTAGTTGCATGTAAAGATTTTTGATACATTATTAAATTTACTTTTCACTTGATCTGTTGTTACTAAAGTTGTTCTGCATATATATACAATATATAAATATGTATATTTGCAATACAAAATGTATATGTATATATTTATCTGTGTATATAAGCAAATATGCATTGAATTCAAAACAAAAATTAAACAAAAAAATGTAATAATCCCCCTGTAAAACTACATGTGATATTATCTAAAAAATTTATATTTAAAACTTTACATTTGAAGCTTAATGATTCATCTTAGTATCTATGGATACTAGTAGTAACATTCCATAGAAGTAGTTTTGGTGTTTTAATTGACATGAATATGTTACAATGACAATATCTTCTAAAATAATAATAGGAGAATCTTGATTCAGTGAAGTCAGCTTTCACAAAAATTGTATAGTACACTATGCTGGTTAACTAATGTAATGGGGTTTTTTACCTAAGAAGTCATTTATTAATATGTTATTATATTAAAATACTAGATCAGAGCAAAACTGTATTAAAGAACAATAATCTGAACTTTATAGCAGTAAAAGGTGACAAAACTGAACATATCTTTTGTGGGATATCCACATTGTTCTTGCCATTTATCTTCATCATAACTGCTCTAACTGCACCTGAACTGAGCACAAGGAAAGTAGTATATATGAGCATAGATACATATATCGCTGACATTCTTTAAACTTAGTGTGTCATGTGTAATGATACACTGCTCCTGAATTACAAATGAAGCATTCCCTTCCACTTCCATAATAGTGTATTATTATTTATATCATGCAAGGGGGTTGGTTGGTTGCTCAGCGTTACACTGTTCAAATGGATGGCAATATTTCCTAGTTCATGTGAATTTTCGTAATTTCACTTACTATTTTAAAATTAATTTTAATCATCTTATTAAATAATGCTGTCAAATATGGCTCTGATTCAAATCCGGTGAAGTAAATGGTAAAGTTCCACAGATTTCAAAAGTCTTTGGACCAGATCTTGTCTGAAAATCAACCAAAATATGATTTCCAAGAGATAAAAATTTCTATTGCAAACTGAGGACGTTACTGAAACATCTAGAAAATAATCAAAAATGCAATTAATCTTCTGGATTTGAAGTTTGCTTACTATATTTTAGGTAGATAACAGAGGATTAGTACATACAACTTGCACTTCTGTTTGTGTTATTTTTGACAGCTACCATCAGTTATTGAAAATGCCACCTTGAAGAGAGTGTGATGCCATATGTAGATTTTCTCATTTACAGGAGTTATTTTCAAAATGTTATATAAAATGGGTATTTTACTCTGATATTTAGTGTACGTGTACTCTTACATGATGCTGCTTCAGATTTTCATGTGCCCTTTTCAGATATGTTGACAGGGATTTAAAGTAATATAAACAACAATAAAAAAACATGAAAATGCATGCATATATACATATGGACATAGAAACATACATATCTGAACACATATACTTCCACATCTAAAAATAAACAATGGGCTTTTTTTCATTGGTGCTAATTTTAATATTTTTCCCCCTGTACTTCAAATGATGTGGTATCTCTCATTAAATAATACATTTCAAAATAAAGGAAACAGAATAATCTTGTTATAACATCAACGTTAGTTGTCATAATAACAAATTAAAATAAACCTGCATACACATGCAGAACTTGTTTTATAGTTATTTTATATTTTCTCTGAGTGCTGCTTGGTCTTGGTCATTTCCTATAAATACAGTACAACATTGGCAGATGCACTTTCAATGAAAGTGAAATAGTTTATATATAAAAGAAAATGTAATGTAACATAAGGTAACCTAACCTAACATAACGTAACGTGACGTAGCATAACACAATAAGTATAATATATATAATAAATATATTCTCAAGACTTTGTGAGAACCTGTGTTGCAGGTTTGCACAAGGGAGCGTTTGTTTTGAACTGTTGCATGTATCCATAAAACAAAGGAATTAAGTGTTGATTTCTAGTATCAAGAACAAGAAGACTTTTCAGTGTTCAAGGAGTAAAGAGTAAGAAATGATCAATGACACACACTGCTTTTACCTGTAATAAATAATCACTAGCAACTGTAATCATCTCTTCTTGACTATCGGTTTTGGTGTAGCTCCTCAGATATGGTTTTGGGATCATTAATACCAAACCCATGCGTGAATGGTTCATACAGTGATATGGATTTGATCTTATTTGATCTTAGTCTGTTGCAGTCACATAGCTGCATTTCTATTGCATTACAGCATCAGATAGTTAAAGAAGTTTTATATCAGCTGCAAGAAGACAGAAAATGCAAGCTAACACTAGTAGGAGTACAGCATGCTGATAATAGCTGATTCAACATCAAACCTTCCTGTTAACACATTACACTTTAATAAACAACTCTGAACTGGCAAGGGTTAGTTGATACTGAATTAGAGCTCTATGTAACCTAGCACAGGGATCCCAGTGTCAGACTTTTGCTGTTGTCAAGCCACAGCCTTGGATAACAACGATTTTTCTTTTTTCCTAACAAGAAAACTGATCTGATATTCTGCCCCACATTCAACCTCTGCATTAGCCTTTTTCCATCTGCCACAGAATGCCTTCTGTATATGCAAAATTATCATAGATAATCAAATCACATTTTCAGTCATTGCCACTTAACACATTATTTCAATCATACACTTCACATAAATGTATTTCAACAGCACACTTCACATATTTCAACAAATGCTTCAAGTAGTCTTTCCAAAGCTTCTATTTTTTTATTTTTTTTTTTTCATTTTAAATATCGCAAATCTGTACCTCCTAATCCTTTCACCAGATGAGGAAGATAATGAATTGTGTGCAATATTTGTTCACTATAGTTATGCATAAGAAACTTCTATTGTAATATTGTCAGTGGGTAATTGTTGCTGACCTATGTTTTAGACTGGATTATTTATTCATATGAGTTTTAAAAATTCAACCAATTATTACTCATGCTTGTTTGTTTAGACAAGATAAATATTTTTTAAATTTATGTATGTGATAAAAATCTGTACTTGCTGATCATGTTTCTGTACTTTGACTAATTTCTTTTTTGCTTCTGTAGGTACTGTATTCATTATCTACAAAGGATAGGAAAGAAGCCTACACAGAAAATTTGTAGATCTAGGCAACAAGCTTCTTTTTATTGTTTGTGCTAAACTCAATTCGACTACAGAATACTTGATCCTACTAAAATAAGTTATAGTTTTTCTTTTGATTCTAATGAGAATCAAAGAATACATCCAGAAATAAGGAACTTTACTTAATTTTTTTCTGAATTGCTTTCATTGCCTTGTTACTGACTTTTGTTTTCCTATGAGTAGCTTACCACAAGAAAAGGGAAAGAAACAATAAAATACGTCTCATCTCCTCTTCCTAGCCCCAACTCCCTTTGTTTTCACCACAGCTTATACTCAGTCCCACCTTGGTGACGTGAGAGATAGTGCAGGAGGTTGAGGTCATAGCATAGAGGATTCTTTCTGCTACTCTTGCGTTCCTCTGATACTCCTTACTTTACTGCTCCTTTGCTCCAATGTGGGTCACCCATGGGCTGCAGTCCTTCAGAAGCATCCCTGTTCCTGCATGCAGGGATGGCACAAGGTATCTCATGGCCTCCTCCCATAGAGAACATCCTGCAGCCCTTGCTACTGAAATCCTGTCTTTTATGTCCAATACAGCATTGAAGTCTAGGTTAAGTGACTACTTGATAACCTGGTGCAACCTAATCACATCACTCTTTTGAGAAGAGAAGAAAAGGAAGTCTCAAACTAGGTCTTTATTGTGTTCTAGAACACTCATGCTTTGAAAATGTAATTAATTCGACTTCACAAGCAAAAGCTTGGGTTGAGTTGAAATCTGTTTGTATCATCTGTTTTTCTACATAAAATATTGTGGTTTCCTAACATATATTTTTCCTTCACACTATAGGGTACTGAAATCCTAAGGAAATATTTTTATATCTATCACCCTCAAAGAACTGGAAAAAAAAAATGAATAGAATGTTTACATGTGTAAATACACACCTGTTCTCACAATCCTCTGTTCAATATAAAAGACAAAATTATTTCTATATTTTTTGAGTATATAAATGCTTTTAAGAGAACCATGCAGAAGCAGGCATGTTTTTTTCACTTAAGGCTGCAGGACTCTTGAAACCACACAAAGAATGTGGTTAGACTAATTGAGACCTCTGACAGACGTGCAGCAGTGGATTAAAATCGAATGTCTGAAACTGTTACTGCCCTTAGCTCTCCTCCATGCCCTCCTGACCAGTGTTGCCTCCCTGGAGGCAAGTATTGTCTGATTTGTTTGTGAATAAATAGAACCACCACAGCCTTCATCCTCTATCTTATGTTAAACTGACTTCATTTTGTTTAACTTCTATGTAACAGACTGAAAACTGAGGTGATGCTGGAGCTGATTTGTGAGTGGATCAGATGTACCTACCTCTAGGGCAACTATGTTTGTCAGTGGGATGGGAAAGATGAGTGGGGGTTGTAGAAGCTGCAGCTGATTGATTTATATCTGCTACTTCATGTCTGTCAAGAGCTCTGAGAGGAAGAATGTCTTCTTTGATGACTTCCCGTCATCTTTCCTCCATGTTCTTTATTTCTCTATTTACAACAGTTATTGCTATTATTATACCTGGAGTAGATTTTTGTGATTGGAATGTTTCTTTGGGTTATGAGGCACTTAACAGTTTCTGGTTGCTCAAAACAGAAAATAATTTAAATATAATGTAATTAGATGTCTGTAAGATATCTGTGGTGGCAGACTTCTAATTCATGATATTAACAAGAGAAGATTGACATATAATTCAGTAAATTGTTCTAAACAAATGGGGGATTTGAGTAGTGAGAAAAGTTAACAAATCTATATGTTAATTTCCTATAATGACTAGCACAAGTTCTGATACCAGCCTCCCTCAAATGCACTTTGTACTTACATGGACATCATGCAAGTTTAGCAGTTTACCACAAACAGAACTCTGAGCTTAGTTTTCTGGGCTGCATATAGTACTAGTAACAGTTCCAACCTAGAATTTTTCTTTATAAAAACCTAAACTAACAGAATAGAATCTTCCTTATTCTTGAGAGAAAGTACAGACTGCGTTTCTAAAATGCCGTGTAATTCTGAGATAGGGTGATTTAATTATCTAAATAGTAATTAGGAAATTAAATGGAGTTGAAAACTTACATTCCTTTGAGACCTAGGACTTGGCAAATAGAGAAAAAAGTCAATGCCTTCTCATCCTGATCATATTTTAAGGGGTATGCAGTAACATAAAACTCAGAAGAAAGCTTTTTTTTCTCCCTCAAGATAATTAAGGGTGTATATTTTACTTCCGCTGGAATGAAAAAAACATACATGTTCCATATAGATGTAGGTAAGCTTGAAGACTAAAGCTAGTAAAAGGGACTTTGACTTTTATAATCATAAGCAAATACCAAAATGTTCCCAAATATCTTAAACTCCAGCTCCATTAAAACCAGTTACTTACCCTGTGCACTGTATGTTGGATCATCTAAACATGATTTATGTTTATTTGCACAACAGGAAGTAAGGAAGAATCCTGTTTAGGAAGAACCTTAAACAGTTAGGACAAAAGAGTGTAAGGCAGTCAGATATTCACAATAAATGCATCTATGACTGTTCTGAAGATAATGACAGGGAGAAAACACTTTAATTTATATGGAATGCATTGTCTGCAATACAGGGAAACAAAAAATGTGATTTTGAAATTTAATCAACACGAATAATTTAAGGAAGGAAGGCTATTATTTGGAGCATTTGTAGAATACTTCAGGAGCTATTAATGAAGATTATTAAACTACTTATTAAACAGTGCTTCTCCAGCTAGTAACTTTAATATAATCGTTATTTCATAATACAAACATTTATCAATAATTAAAAACCTTTCTAGTATACTTGCTACTGCAGTATTATAATTAAATCTAATATTTAAATTTGTGTTGCAATATAAGTGCACCAATTAAAAAAGCATCTGTGTTCTGTGTGCTACCTCTTGAGAAGGGTCATCTATTTCCACTGCCATGATCTTGTTTGCTGAGACAACGGTGATCACAATATGTAACCTAAACTTAATGTACACTAACTAATGAAAGTGAAATGAGCCTCTTTGTGCATCAGTGACTCCAATGATTGTTCAAAGATCTCAGTCACCTTCAGGACAAATCCGTATTCTTGAGTGCTGACTGGGAGTCACAGAAGCTAAAACCAGGTGTTTAGCATTGTGTTGGAGTCTTCACTGGGATTCTGACAGTTGATTTTGAATGGAGGAATATAAATGTTTGGGATTAACGATTCTTAATGGCTGGAGGATGAAGAAACAGTAGCTAAAGCGACAGCTGCTTTTTGACATTATATCCTAGTGATAAAACACATCCAAGCAAGGGAGAGTTTAATTTCCTCTTCACTTCCATATGTCTTATATCCCAATCAAACTATAGATTATGCTTAACTCTCATAGATCTAATTTTTCTACATAGATTTGGCAATGCAAAACACAACTGTATCAAACAGTCCCTGTACTGGGTGCATATAGTAAAGTTACGGTAGTGGGACAGAGGAGATGTGCTTACAGATGTCTCTGGAAGAAGAGGTCAGGGGCTGCCCTGTGTTGGTTTCAGTCTGTTCCAATCAGCTCTGCAATGGACCCCCCACAGGACACAGCTAAGCCTGTCAATGAAGAAGCTGGTGTTTATGGGAAAACATGTTTAAGAGCAAAATTCCACACAGGCAGTGAGCAGTGGTGAAAAAAAAGTGTGAGAAAAAATCGTGTAGATACCAACATCAGAGAATAAGGAAGGAGAGAAGGTGAATCTGGTGATGGAGCAGAGACTCTCTGAAGCCTGTGGAGTAAGCATACCAGAGCAGATGTCCACGCTGCAGTCCATGGATGACCCCACACCAGAGCAGGTAGATATTTCCTGACGGAAAGGCTATGGAGCACCCATATGGAAGCAGGGTAAAAGTGTGAGAAGGAAGGAGTGGCAGATAGGAACCATTAAGGATTGACCATGAACCCTCTATTCCCCTTCCCTCCTATGCTCTTCACTTTGGGGAAGAAAGGATAGGCACCAGGAATGAAGGAGTAATACTAATTTGTAAGTGATATCCTTGCCTTCATCTCAGACTACAGGTGTTTTTTTAATTTCATTTTCTTCTCGCCCCACCCCATCTCCTCTACCAAGAGCGAGTGGGTGGGCAGGTGGCAGTAATATTTTTCTTTTAAAGAAGAAATCCAGTGGAAGACAGGGAGAAATTAAGGAGATTTTGCAATGCATAGCTGAAACTATGTGTTGGAAGGACTAGTGGGATTAGGGTAGGAAGAGTTTGAGGGACTATTTTTTTCTGAAGAATGATGCTCTTCTAGATTCATATTAACAGTATCTCTACTAGATGTCATGATGATGTATGTTTCTTCCTGAAATTAATGGATAGAGAAAGACTGAAAGGTTTTAATTCCAAGGGAATTAAAGGTTTGTTCCAAGGGAATTCCCAGAGAGAGATGAAACCAATGATGTCAAGATATACGATCCTTTTCTTTAGTACTGCAGTTACACAGAGAATGCACACCATAAGACTTCCACAGGAAAGTCTTTCTTGCAAGATCGTTAGGGGGTTTTTTGCTTGTCTGGGTTTATTTGTTGGGTTTTGTTTGGTTTTTTTCCCCATTTCTTTTAAGACATAGCTCCATGTATGTAGGATGAGAGCTATTTTAAGATCTGAGAAGCTATTGACAGTGAAAGATAATTGTAAAATGTGGAAGTATAACTTTCTTTGGATTTGTAAATAAACATCTTGTTTTTCATACAAGCTATACTCATAATATTTATCCAGTTCTAAACTTTGTGAGATATTGTTGAAATTTCCGTATTCATTAATTATGAAATGTTCGCTTAGGCTCGTATTGGAAGCCTGACATTCTACAGACATTGATCGTAACCTATGGCGTTTCTATGTGCACCATACAATCTTTAGTATTTTACAGAGTCTTCTGCATTTTCCAACTGTTTACTTACTAGATTTCATTCTCTTTCATACAGGAGTGATTCTACACAGTTCTGTGAAGCTATTCACTATGAAATAGTACAATAAAGAAGAAGATAAACCGCTTTCTAAGTATTTTTTAAAGGACTCCTGAGTATCATTCACTTTTGACCAATGATTTCACAATCTTTTTCATTTTCACATGTGACTTAAACCTTCAAAGCACGGTGAGGTTCTGGAGAGTCTATTGAGCTATTCCAATGAGCTCTAGTTTATATTGTATTTCTCATACTTTTCCTACAACAATTTCTTTTATCCGTTGTTTCTATACTCTCTGTAGCCCAATTAACCAGACAGTGAGTTGTTTAGGATAGACTTTTATGGCCATGTAGCTGTTCAAAAACAACCTTTAGTGTCTGAAGAGATCCCATGTGAAAACAGGACTTTCACATCACTCCATTCTTCTCTTCATCTCGTTAATAGCTGATGAAGTCATTGGCCAATTTCTCTGAAATTAGTGAGAAAAAATAGCGATCTCTAAGTTCTGACAGTCTTCACAAGAACAAGAAATAGAATAGTTTCTCATAGGTTGTCTTTAGCAGTAACCAATAGAATTTATATACACTGTTCTGGTTTGAGTGAGAACAGAACTAATTTGGTTCAGTGATTTTATTTTTCAGCTAAGTTCTTCTAACTAACTGACTACACTGTCTGAAGTTATCAATGTGTCTTCACAGGCAGTGTCTGCTGCTAGCATTGATAACGTCCAATGTTTAGTTAGTACCAACGATTGATATGCAGACCAAGGCCACTGCTAGAGCTCATGTACCACATTGAGGGGTGCAGACAGTAAAAAGCCACACCTGCAGGAAGGATCAGACAGGACAAGTGACCCTGAACTGACCGACGATGTATTCCATCTCATATACATCATATTCAGTATAAAGCTGAGGGATCACAAGGGTGAATCTCTCTCCACTCTTCCTCTTGGCTCTTCATCTCTTTTTCAATGGCTGGCATCTGTGGAGGACTCTGTCCATTCTGCCTTCTATCTCAATCTGTGTGTTCTTGAATCCAGTACCAGAATCCAGCTCTTAAATCCCATCTGCTCTAGGCCCAGTGTGGGACTTCCCCTGTGCCTGCTCCACAGCATCAGGGGTGATGGTGACATAATTGCCATTAGGAAGCATTGGCTTCGATACTGGTTTTATATATATTTGCATACATTTCTTTTTATTATTATTATTATTATCATTTTCAGTAAAGTTGTTCTAGTTTTCTTTTCTAATCGATAAGTCTCTCTCCCTTATTCCTTTTCTCTTCCCCTTCAGGGAGGGAGAGGGGTTAACAGAGAGCATCTGTTATAGTCCTAGCAGACTGCCATGACCCTAAACTGTGACAATACATAAATAATATATATATTTATATTATATATAAAAGCTCCACTTCATCTGAGCTACTTAAATTGTGGCTGAGCTAAAGAGAAAAGCCCTGATTACTTCCATGAGACCAATTCTATAGTTCAGCAGTTGTCTTCTGAAGGGAAACCAGCTTTCATTGAAGCCTGAGATTTGCCTGTTCTTACTCTGGACAAAAAAGTGATTCTGAGTTTAAGACCCATGTTCTAAAAATGAAATTCCACTAAAAAATGATGGATTTCAGATGATTAGAAATTCAGCTGTGAAAACAAGACTAATAAAGCAAAGCACCTTGATTTAAAATAGCCAACAGTTTTGTTCATGGAAATGGAATATATGCTTTTTTTTTTTTTTTTGAATTCTTGTCTGCATAAAAAGTATTTACACCTAAATTTTAGATAGCTTCCTCCTCTCCCAGTTTTAAAAAATGACCCTTTTACTTATTAATTCCAGTAGAGGAATTCAATGTATGTAAAGTAAGTGCTACTGTCTAGAGTCTTTACATAATTCATGGAGACACTCAAGCACCCTAATGTTTTAAATTGGAAATATTGATTAAACAATGCATTGAACTTTGGTCCAGTATAGTTTTGAAAGGTTAAACCTTTGGACCAGAAGTTCCAGCAAAGAAATTTTCCTTAGTCTACATTAAAATATCATAAAATATGTACAAAACTATGTAAAAATCCATATTTGGAGAGTGCTTTTAAATAGTTCTGAATCAAAGAATTAATTAGCTGAGGTTGTGCAGGGGTCTGTGCTGGGAGAACAAGTGTACAAGGGAGACAGTTTCATTCAGTACCTAAATGATGAAATAGGGAGTATGATTATTAAGTTTGCAGACGATAACAGTCTGGGAGGAAAAGCAAACATATTAGAGGAAAGGATTAGAATTTAAAATTATCTTCATAAATGGAAGATATATTCTTAAAACTGTTACACTATACTAATCAAAATTAATAAGTTCAAGATAATATATTTAAATTGTCAGGCTGGATGAAGCTTTGAGTATCCCAGTCTAGTGGAAGGTATCCCTGCCTATGGTAGGGGACTTGGAACTAAACGATCTTTAATGTCTCCTCCAACCCAAAACATTCTGATTCTATGATTCTA
Source organism: Baryphthengus martii (assembly GCA_013396935.1). Taxonomy (NCBI): domain Eukaryota; kingdom Metazoa; phylum Chordata; class Aves; order Coraciiformes; family Momotidae; genus Baryphthengus; species Baryphthengus martii. The sequence goes on along the minus strand of VWZK01003094.1, from coordinate 5,226 downwards.
AATCAGAGTAGCTAACAATCTACATACAGATTAAGTAACTATCTAGGTAGGTAGTCTTTAGAAAAGGAACGTAAATATCGAATATACTATTTTAGAATAGATCACTTTAGTTGTAGGGGACCTACAACAACCATCTAGTCCAACTGCCTGACTAATTCAGGGCTAACCAAGTTAAAGAATATTATCAAGAGCATTGTCCCAACACCTCTTAAACACCAACAAGCCTGGGACAGTGACCACCTGTCCAGGAAGCCTGTTCCAGTGTTTGACCACCCTCGTGGTAAAGAAATGCTTCCTAATGTCTATCTTGATCCTCTCTTAGAGCAGCTTTGAACCATTCCCACATTCCTGTCAATGGATATCAGGGAGAAGAGATCAACAGCTCCCTCTCCACTTCCCCTCCCCAGAAAGCTGTAGAGAGCAATGACATCATCCCTCAGCCTCCCTTTCTCCAGACCAGACAAACTCGAAGTCCTTAGCCATTCTTCACAGGACATGTCTTCCAGCCCTTTCACCAGCTTTGTTGCCCTCTTCTGGATGCATTCAAGGACCTTCACATTCTTCTTCAATTGTGGAGCCCAGAACTGCACACAATACTCAAAGTGAGGCTGCACCAATGCTGAATACAGCAGGATAATCCCCTGTTTTGACTGGATGGTTATACTGTGTTTGATATCCCTGAGGATGCAGTTTGTGCTCTTGGTTGCAAGGACACACTGGTGACTCATATTGAGCCTGTTGTTGATCAGAACCCACAGATCCCTTTCTGCAGGGCTGCTCCTCAGACACTGCTCTCCTAATTTGTACTTGTGCCTGGCATTATTCCATCCTAGGTGCAGAATCCAGCACTTGGACTTGTTAAATTTCATCCCATTAATCATTGTCCAGTGCTACAATCTATGTAGGTTCTTCTGATAGGTCTTTTGTCCCTCAGGAGACTCAACAGCACCTCCCAGTTTGGTACTGTCAACAAAATTGCTAATGGTACATTCAACTGTAGTATCTATTTCATTGATAAATATATTGAACAGAACTGGCCCTAGAATTGAACCTTGAGGAGCACCACTGGTGACAGTTGCCAGACAGATGTAGCTACATTCACTAGAACCCTTTTTCAGTCCTTCAGAGTTGCCCATTACACTGGAAACCCTGTCATCCCAGAGCTGGACAACCTGTCCAGAAGGACACTGTGAGGGATAGTATCAAAAGCCTTACTAAAATTCAGAAAAGCTACACCCACCTCCTTCCATTCATCCATTAGGCAGGAGATTTTATCATGGAAGAATATCAGATTTGTTAAACAGAACTTTCCTTTTGTGAATCCATGTTGACTGTGCCTGAGGACTGTGTTACTCTTTAAATGCCTTTCAGTAGTACTCAGTATAATCTCCATATTTTTGTAAGAACTGAGGTTAGACCAACAAGTCTGTAGTTCCCTGGGTCTTCTGTCACATCATTTTTGTGGAGTGGAACAACATTGGCTAGCTTCCAGTCAGCAGGGACCTCCCCAGACTTTCAACACTTTTAGTAGATCACGAAGAGGAGTCCTGTCTCTAGGTCCTCTAGGTCCTTCCATGCTATGAATCCCACTAGGTCCCACAACTTGTAAACATTCAGCTGATACAGCTGGTCCTTTACATTTTCAAAGTCCATAAATGAAAAATCACTATTCTCACACTCATGGTCCTCTGACTCAGTGGATTGTGCATCTCAAGTATATTACCATTATTAAAGACAAAGGCAAAATAAACATTGAATGCCTGTTTTTTTCTTTATCCCTATCACTTAGATGACCATCTTCAACAAGTATCAGTTCAATGTTTTCATTAGACCTTGTTTTGCTATCAAGGGTTACTTTGAAAAGCCCTTCTTGTTATCTGAAAAAATACTAGCCAGTTTCAACTCTAATTGGCCTTTCACATCTTCTCCCTGCATACACAAATCACAGCCCTCTAATGTTCTTGTGAAACCTGGCCTTGCTTCCAGAGATCCTCTGGAGTTTCACGAGGAGTTCCCTGTTCAGCCAAGCTGGCCTTCTGCCTTGCTTGCCTGACTTATAACACAGTGGGATTGCCTGCTCCCATGCTTCTAAAAGGTGGGGTTTTTACCACTGACCATCACTCATGGTTCCTAAATCTTTAAAAGCAGATTCTCTGCTAAAAAGCTCCCTGAATAGCTTAAAGTTTGCTCTCCTGAAGTCCTTTTTTCTTATTACACCAAAAATTTTAAACTCACCTGTTCCACGATCACTGTGGAAAGGACAGCCACATACAACCACGTCCTCCAAAAGTTCTTCTCTATTCACAAGTAGCAAGTGTAGGAGGGCATCTCTCCTAGTTGTCTCACTGAGTACCTGTAACAAGATGTTCTCTCCTACAGACTTCAAAAATTTCTAAGACCTGCTCATCACAACAGTATGATATTCCCAGTTGAAGTCTGGGAAGTTGAAGTCTCCCATAAGGACAAAGGTTACTGTTCCAGAAATTTCTCCTAATTGCCTATAGAATAACTCATCGGTATTTACATCCTTCCTGAGCGATCAGTAGTAGACATCCACTGTAACACCTCCTTTGTTTTCCATCCCCCCAATCCTCACCCAGAGGCTCTCAACCACATCATCACTAACTGTAAGGGCTGTATAAACAGATTTTTTTCTTATGTAAAGTGCGGTACCATTATTGAAGATCTGTTGGAAATTAGTCAACAAAAGGCTGCTGTTTGTTTACACATGGCCCAAAGACAAACAAAATCATCTTTCTGTTCTATTCCTGCTTTGTAAAACATCAACAGAGGCATTATGCCAAGTTCAAGACAGATGCAACATTTCAAGATCAATATTGTAGGCCTTATAATCAAAGAGTCTGAAAGTGAAAGCAAAATAGCAAAAAAAAATTGTTTATTTTAGCTTTTACTACTACTAGTAGTAGTTTTTAGTGGACAAATCTGGGAAAAATATTAAACTTTCTTTGGTTTGGTCACAGAATAAAATGTCTATACTATCCTGTAAGTGGAATAGTACATCACAAAATAATAGATTATACAATTAAACTATTAAAATGAAAATTCTTTAGAGACATAGAGGGAGTGCTGTGCCAAATTTTGTCTTTATGTTTTAAAGTAATCTGAAAGTCTGAGTTACAAAATGGTTAACTGATTCACTCCTCAGACACAACAGATGGAAGCATTCTGATCCTGCTTTGTTGGCTGAAAGACAGCTGATGATTTTGTTCACTTTTCTCAACTAATTTCTTTTTGTATATTAGACATTGCTGTGGTAAGCATTTGAAGTCTTACTTATTCTACTCAAAAAACTTTCTTGATTGCTGAAGAAAATCTTTTTCTTTAGCAGTGTGTTAATTGAATTTGACAGACACAGCTACAGCTCCTCCTACAGAGTTACAAACACTATAGCTTACTTGTAATTTTTTATAAGTATAGAAATATTTATGATTATCTCTGATACATCAGACTTCTTTTTAAAGAGTGATACAACATTATGCCCAGATTCAGAATTAGCGCCTAATTTACTTAATCCTTCTCTCTAGTGTTTCTTACTGACCAAATGTCTGTGAAGGCTCAAACTTGAAATGTAAGTTAACTGAATCTGGGCTTCAGGTTTTGTATTGCTTTCTAACTGTTGTTGTACCAGGAAAAAAAAACAGCAACAACAACAACAAAAAAAAACAAATAAATAAGTCCATCCTCACTTCAGTTGCTTTGCCTAAATTCATATTACAAAGCTATGTGGCCTAGTGCATTTTACCAAATGAAAGTTTTTATAATCTAGCTTTGGTCTAACTTTCAGAAAAAATCTTTTCACTATCCTACAGACAAGGGCCCAGGTTAGCTTAGCCCACTTAGAAGCTCAATGTCCTCAGAAAAAAACTGAATGAACTCCTGTTATCCATTTTAGGGTATTGCTAGCATCTGCTTCTTTGGAAAAATTATATGTATCTTGATTATATTTAGCTCTATTTTCAGATTATCTATGTGCTGACATTTCTATCATCTTTCAGTGAGCAGTTTGGCAACAATAAATGGATGAAAGACAGTACAAAATAATTGTGATACAAAGGACTGAAGATGAATTCATGGCACCTAAAGCTCCAAATTAAATGGCTTAAAATGAGGTATTAATATGAAATGCTGGCTCTGCTAATTTATCAGGACAAGCTGCAGTTGCAGCTGTTTCTAACTGACAGGTGGAAATGATATCACTTCTTTATGGGAAAACTGCATGTTGTACAGGCAGGATACTGTTTAGCGGGAAAGATGGTACCGCATCTCCCAGGCCCAAAACTAAGTCCTAAAGTATTTAAATTGTTAGACTGAATGTCAGAAAGCTGTTTGGTGAAGACGGGGACAAATAGGGATGGTGCAGAGGAGGAAATCTACTCAGCATAATGTTGAACATTTGTTTTTCAGTATGAAAAGGACATAATTCTAGGGTTGTCTAAGGATAAGCCACAAAATTGTTTTTCTGGAAGGATCAGGGAAAGAGAAAATAAGGCTTTCCAGTGAAAGTCAAAATAATTTTCACATTCAGAATTGGGCAGTTGATGTTACACTCAAAATCTTGTTATGAACCGAAGGGAATAAGTTACATATATGTATTGAAGAATTTCCTGTTTATTTAAACTTTTAAAAGCTAATCAAAATACAGCAGTTTTTCACTTACAAAGTTGTTAATACTCATAGCTGAAATTAATATAGAAAAGCCTCATAATTTCTTTTTTATACACAAACATACTTTTGCTATCCCTTTTTCTCTGGTGTTATGCCTACCTTCCTAATATTTCTTTCCATCTTCATCAAATAGATTGGAGGTGGAGGGTTTTATGACAAGTCAAATCTATCCCAATTTCTTTGATAAAAAGGGATACAATGTCTTAGAATTAATTTATATTTCATCTATTTTTTCTTAACATCAGCTCTTCTGTGTTTCTTCTTGTCACTGGTTTCTCTCTTTATTTGTTGCAGCCTTTTTTTTTTTTCCATTGTCTCTAGAACTCTTTTTATGTAATACTCAAGTTTGTACTTTTTGGTAATGACTGGTGACTGATCACAGTGATTTGTGCTTACAGTTTGAGATTTCTGTCTGGTATCTGCACTCTTTCACACCATATTTTGTTGTAAGATCACACCCACACCCTTTTATGGAACATTTTATTCCAAGATCATAGACAGTTCAATCCACATAGAGCAATTACTTGGTTTTCCTGTAAG
>VWZK01003093.1:34978-46993 GCA_013396935.1 Baryphthengus martii | reverse complement strand
AGGTGAAGCTTTTACAAACAAGTGAACAAAAACTGAGACCTATAAAACACTTCATGTGACTGGACTCTTTTTTTAATTTTTTTTTTTTTCCATCCTTTTTCATATTGCCTGAGTAGTACAAATCAAACAAGAAGTCTCTTGGTTTTGGTAGGCATTTTTTCAATGTGTCAAACACTAATATTTATTTTACTTTTATAAGTAAAGAAGAGTCTAAGATGCATGAGTAGAGCTACACGTTTTAACAGTCTACAGATAGGCTCTGTAACGTTAGCAGAATAGATACAACGTACATGGCTAAGCTTAAGTGAAGAGTTAAAGATGATTTTCTTTAAGAAGTATAAGGGATGTACTCTGCTAAATGTCTCAAAATAAAATAATTTTACTAAAACCAAATAAAACTAATTTCTACTTATTACTTCTAATCTTTACATTACAAATTACCTATGTTTCGACTCACAAGTTTACATGTACACTTCTTAGTTACACAAGTTTAAACTATATAAGTATATATGTAAAAATGTAACTTAACCAAATGTATAAGAATAAAGTTTATAAATGTAGCCTTAGATACACATTTACAGATATAAACAAAGACTTATACAAACATAGGCTGTTTTTTGTTATAGAACACATCATTTAAGGCATGTTTATAATTCAGTGTTATAAAGCCATATGAATTTCCAAATACAATGATGTCAGAAAGGGTGTTAATGACAGGATACTTCAAAGAAAGGTAAAAGAGTATTTTCTTCAGCATGGTACTAGGAAATATTTTTTTTTCATTTAAATGGAGGGAAGAATTACTTCTTGATCCCATCTTAGAGGAGTATGCAACGTAAAAGAATGAGTAGTCAATATGACCTTATGTCTAGTATTATCACATGTAATTTTATTTTTATTAAAGTATGTACAGTATGGTACACTCATTTAGACAGAAAGTCTGCAAGGCTACTGTTTACTTTCTTTTTGTTGGTGTTGGCTATGTTTGCAGTGCATACATGCCACTTACATCTACCACCTTTCTTGAGTATTTTTCTGACTTAACGACCACTACTCCAGACCCAGCTGAGAATACATAAGCACAATTTATTTCATTGCAAAGGTACTGTATACAGACAACTATTTGGAAGACAATGTTTCCTAAAGGTGTAGTCTTAGAGAAACGGATGTTATTCATCTTAATTTACACCAAGTTGAACACTTCATTCCTGTGAATATACATCTAACGGAGTAATAGCAAAGCTAGGACAGAATCTTAACAGAGTTTTGTGAATCACTAATTGAGAAATGTCAGGAAAGCATAGGGACTCAAATTGACATGAGTATATCATACATTTTTCATTTTACACTGACTCTCAGGTAGCTTTTACATTGCAGAAAATTAAAAGCACAGACATGCTCCTTGCCAGAAGAACGCCCCCAGAGGCCAATTTCCAAGTTACTTTCAGCATTTCCAGTGCCAGTGATGCTTGGTTTCATCTAAAGCTTTAACCTGCACTGTCAGCTCCTGTCCTCTGTGAGAGTACTCTCTCTCCAAAACTATTCCCCACTTAAAGTTGACCATCACACCTTTGCTATATCAGCATCAGTGAGTACTAGAATTCGTTCATTTCTAAATTATGTTCTCTTTTTTTAACTAATAAATATAAATGTTTATTTCCTATTAATTTTTATTCAGATTCTCAACCCAAAAAGGTTGTGATTTTTCTTGAAGTGTTTGGAGTTACTGTGGTCTGATTGAGGGAATTCTCCTCTTGTCACAGAAATGCTTAACTTTGTTTCATATGTTCATAAGCTTTTGATTTCAATGTTAGCTCCTCACTACAAGAAGGATATTGAGGTGCTGGAGAGCAGCAAAGAAGCTGGTGAGGGGTCTAGAGAACAATTCATAAGAAGAGCAGCTGAAGGAATTGAAGTTGTTCAGTCCGGAAAAAAAGGAGGCTCAGGAGAGGCCTTATCACTCTCTCTACAACTATCTGAATGGAGGCTATAGTAAAGTCAATGTTGGTCTCTTCTCCCAAGTAACAAGACAAGAGGAAACAGCCTCAAGTTGCACCAGGAGAGGCTTAGTTTGGATATTAGGAAAAATTCCTTCACCAAAAGGGTTGCTAAGCATTGGAACAGGTTGTCCAGGGAAGTGGTGTAGTCACAATCCCTGGTGGTATTTAAAAGATGTATTAATGTGATGCCAAGGGACATGGTTTAGTGATGACTTGGTAGTGTTACGTTAGCAGTTGGACTTGATGTTCTTAGATGTCTCTTTCAATCAAAATGATTCTGTATTTTCCTGCATATGTTTTGTTTAATAGTCTTTAAGACGTATGTCATCTGTGCCCTGAGCAGCATGGTGTCTGTTGTCAAGGAAACAACACTCTTCTCCTGCATCCTCTTCTCTTCCCTCCCACTCTTCTTATTGCAGTGTTTCAGCATCCTTTGCATCAAGGTGACATAGAAAAAGGTTTCCATGATTGCTGACACATATGAAAAAAATAATGTCTTCAAATACTTGCATGAAGTAGCATAATGGTCCAGTAATATAAATTTGGAAGACCTGTTAGCAAACTGTAAAATGTGACTTTTCATTAAAACCTTATTTTGCCATGATTATGTCAAATCAAAATAATAATAATAAATACCAAGTATTGCACTCCTACTAAGAGCTGCGGCACGCAGACTATTGACCCTTCTCAGCCACATGCCCAGAGTCGTCTTGTTCACTCTGAAGAAAAAATGTCTGTATAAGAATTGCCTGCAGACCAGTGGAACAACTCATTAGATGTAACCACAGGTACAAAGATTTTCCTGAACAATACAGCCAAGATTTAGTAGCCAATTATGTGCTAGAAAAATAAAACCCAATCTAAACAGTAAAGGTGGATCACAGAAAACTGCATTCTTATTATACTGGGTTTCCTAATAAGGCCCTCATTTCCCAAAAGCCCACTTCTAGTTGTCTGAGCACCCAAATGAGAGGGGAAGCAACCTGATCGGGAGACGATGTCCAGAGGAGTATACCTGAACATCGTTATCTCTTAGAATTTTCTTGGGAAACAAAACCAGTTCTCAAATACTGTAAAAACCAAAAACAGAAGAAATGAGGAGCCCAGGTTCCATTTAGTCCTTAAAACAAAGCCACAGAATAAAAACCAAAACCAGAAACGGACTCAGAAATGGATAGCACTACTCAGCGTCTAGTGAAATCTTGCCTCAACTATTCCCAACTGTTACTATAACCACATCCATTTCTGGCTTCAGCAGACAGAACAGGAACTAACACCAGGCACTAAATATGATGTTTTCAAAACCTTCCAATGCCATTAAGAAATAGAAGCAGACTGAGGTGCTGCCAGGTCCTTGGGTGTAACAAGCAGCAATGCCTGCTCTGCCTGGGCTTGTCCCTTCGTCGAGTACCCTCAGCCAAAGTCCCAGCCCCATCCTTGCTGTCCCCTGTGGCACTTCCACACATGAAACCTCACAACTAGCTTGCATTAATGGCTGAATACACAATCCAGGACAGCAATTTGGCGGCTCCTCACCAGTGATCAGTGACAAGGAAGTGATGGAAGAGAACAGTCTTTTACTATGAGGAAAGTGGAAGCTTTCCCAAAACTCTGCTGCAAAGGCTTTTAGTTTCATTTAAAAAAAAAAAACCAAAAACAAAAAAAAAAACAACAAAAACCAAAACCGTGCACTTACTACCAATCATTTTGTGGAAACCACACTTAACTTATTGCTATGCCACATAGTATTCTCAGGTCATTTCTACCTGAGGTGAGGATATCTTTACTAAATAAAATATAGCATCCCTAATAAGAAAAAGTTGCAGCTATGGAGGGTCCTAGACCATAGTGTAAAAATGTAAATCCTTTAAACAAGAAATTAAACCAAATATATTTCATTTTTGAGAAACTTCTAAAGTATATAATGATCAAACTGGGCTGCTAAGCAAAGGCAAATGTACTATATAAATGAATAAAGATGCAGTAGGTTCAGGAAGCATGGGCTTTGCTGCTTTCTCTCTCAGTGATCAACAGTGCCTTGTGAGTCATACTTTCTGTGCATTTAATCTCACTGAAAATTTAAAAAATACTACTCTCACCAACAATTATGTTCACAGGTATCAGGGGAACCTTCACAACACCTAGCTAAGTACATACTTCACATATTGAAGGATCTCATTGTACATAATTCTACTTTGTATCTTGGATTGTGATCCTGTACCACTGAAGGAAGTGAGATTTAGATTCACAGGCTTCTCTAAGTCCACTGTTAAACTTTCAAATGTAAGTGAAGCACTTAATATTGCAAAATACATGCTCCCCCTATGTTTGAAAAAAGACAGTTCTAATGACTTCGCCAAAATTTTAATGGAAATATCCTCTCACTCTATACCCTGTAACAGCCAAATACGTCAATGCATTTGCAGGAAACACGCTAAAGCCAAAATCAAGCTGCAGGGCTTGCTGTTTTTCAAGAGAATGTATCTGAGTTAAAGCACACTGTTTTGAAGACAACAGGTTTCACAGGGATGTAAATGTTTGAATTGCATTTTCAGAAAGGTAGATTCTGAGGTCCAGAATGATGTCAAAACCATGCCAGCTACTTGTATTTGTTGAAATAATAGAAAGAAAAAATCTAGTATTTTAATCTAAAAATGTATTTTCAACATATCTTGCTGTCATGAAAATTGACAGACTGCTTATTTTTATTGTAATTAGTACTGAAATTATTTTTGACTATCATCAAGAGCGTGAAATTGAAACCTCTTCCTTCCAACAGCTCTGCAAAATGTGATTTCAACAGTTCAAATTAAAATGAATACTTCTTTTTATCCTCAAATTTTAATGGAATAGTGTAAAAACACATTTCTAGAATGAAATCTCCAATATTTGAGTTAGCCAAATATTTTTCAGCAAAAACTTTCACACTGATCTCAGTAGCTCACAATTTAAATATAGTGCTTCTAAAGAGATTCATTTAAAAGGTGACTGATAGTTTAAGAACAATACATAAGAAGACTCAGAAGATCACAAACACCTTATTCCAGTGTTAGCAGTGCACTAGAGCAAGAAACTACTTTTCTTCCTGTCTTGGCACTTTTCAGCAACAGACAGAAACAGTGGACCATCTTGGTACAGCCGGAAAACATGCCTAACAGGCGAATCCCAGTTTAGATTGTGAGGCGTGGTAGACAGGTAGTGGAGAGATTTACTGCTAAAGTGGGGTGGCAATGAAGCTGGCTTTCTTTTTTTCTTATATTACCTCTTGAGAACATATAACCTGAAGTGGCCAGCAATCGAGTTTGAGCTATGTAAGTGTTGTCCTGCATTTCATAAAGACTGAAATTATCTAGTAAATTCCATCAACTCAGAAGCTCAATTTTTGTCACATTTTTAACTCTCTTCTCTTGCAAGACAAGTCACCTTGCCTATACTTTACGACCTAACAAAAATATTATTTATTCAGAAAATTTTAAGTTTGGAAGAATTATTCAGGATTTTGCTCTAGAAATTTGGAATAAAATTAACTTCTCAAGCAGAATTTAATGGAGATGAGCTTCTTAATGTGAGTACATATATTAATTTTGACAGGTTAATAAACCTGATAATGAATCACTTTAAACACTCCCTGCAGATGTTTTGAAAGTTGATTATACAAACTGAATAGTGTCTATGTTGATTATATCTGGCATTTATCAAATATTATAAAATACCCTAGGTAACTTAAATATACTTAGCTAAAGTTCTGTATGTCTTTCCACCATTTAGAGCCCTATATATATAAAATTAAAAAGACATTTCAATCTCTCTTCACTTTGTAGCAAAATGCATTTACAGCCAGAAATAAGTCAGCTATTTTTCATCTTAAATTAACTCTTAAAATCCTTAACAAAAGGCCAAAGAAACTGATACGTCAATAAATAGTATTTACAATTAAAAAAAGCGCACACACTAATATTTTAAAGAACACTATATTCATGAAACATTATTGTGCTCATATTTTAGCTTCTTTAAAATAATGAGATCAACATATGTGAGTAAAATTAAGCCAGCTGAATTAAAAGTGTGTAAGTACAATATTAGAGTATTCCTGTTAAATAGGTCTACCTTTCTATCAAGTTTTAACAGCCATGACTAGAAGTATTTTTCAAGCAGCTCTAAAGTCATTAACTTCTATTGTTATAAAACAAGTTTTCAGAGTCATAGATGATGACAATAACCTGCTCATGAACAAATATTCACGTCCAAGCAGTAGTTTTATTTGCCTGCTACTTTTTCCATCTAATTAAAGGAAGATTTATTTTTTCTCTTTAAAGTTAATGACCTTAACAGCCTTTCATCATAAACCATAGCATGTCACAGCAGGAAATAATACAGTCACATCCAAGTAACCAAGATTTTTTTACTTTTATTAACTTTTTTTACATATTCTAGTCTAAACAGGAGGTGGTGCTGCGAAGCTGAGAAGAAAAAGATTAAATCTGACTATGATGTGGACTATGATACTGAGCCAAATTATCTGCTTCTAGGTAAAGAAATCCCACTGCAAACACCTCAGTAGACAATTCAGTCTTTCAGGAAGATAGAGTTTGTTCTTATCAATTAGAACAACTCCTCATTTCTTATGTAGTACCTCAGAAATTTTGGTGCTCCAACTCTGACTGCATTAAGGAAGCCCTGCTGCTCTTCTGTAGTCTATGTTCATATTATTAACACTGAGACATATTCTATAACATATTTTACAATTATTGAGCTGATGGATTACTACAGTACTCAGGCATCTATAGATGGGGTCCTAGCACTTAATACGACTCAACAGGCATTGTAAGATATTTTAACATTTTCTTCCTTTTGTCTTTTAAAAAGTTGCCATTTCCTTAGCACAAAAAATATGAATGTATGTAGTTTACGGAGCAAGTTTACCTTATCAGTGTAGCAGCAGCTTTATGAATGGGTTCAGGTCATCACACCTTGTTTCAAGACTTTTTTTCCTTAGATATTTCAACAAAAGTGTAATACTACTACAGATTTTTTTGAAAGTTGTATCTTTGAAGTTTATTGATGCTTTGAGGACTATGAATGCAGAAAAAAAGAGGTATTTAAATAATTTCATATATAATTACTATCTGATATGGTGAGTTGTGTTTTCCTATATAGCCTATTGCCTTGAAAATAGTTTTCATTTCTCATAAAGAAGGCATAGTCATAGCACTGTCTGAATAAAAGCTTTCTTAATTTTAGACAATTATGATGTGAGATCTCACAGTCAACTTGACAGTGGCCACACATATCACAGCATATGGAAAGATATACTATCTGTAAAAGAAATTGCATTAAGAAATCATGAAGCTGGAAGAGACTACTGTGATTACCTAAACCAACTTCGTGTACAATGCAGATCGTTAAACTGCCCTAAATTAATTCCTGTTTAAAACACTACGTATCTGTAATATACGATCTTGAAAAATCCACAGCAAACCTTGGTAAATTCACTTAGCAATTACCTATCCTATTTAAAATGTAAATATTGTTTCTGTTGTTCATTTACTAGCTTCAGCTTCCAGTCATTCTATGTTTCTGTCAAATATTTATCTCCTAGGTAAAGTGGTATTTGGTTATTAAACTGTTGCTTATTTGTCAGTATGCCTGTGCTGTCATCGGATTACCATTAATTCTTTGTTGAAGAAGTAATATGAATTCTCTTATTTTACCAGTACACGCCACATCTTGCAGGTTTTTTAACTTTTTACTTTTTCACAAATGGATTTCTGTTCTGCCTGCTACTCTAACTAAAGAATAAATCTATTAATTAAATCCTTTTGCTTTCTTAAGATTGGTAGGCTGACTGTTTTCATCTCATACTGTATAAAGTGGATTGCTAAGAAGATTTGTCTAACAAAACCACTCAATTCTCTTGGGTTTAGAACTCACCTTGCATCCTTTACTCTATCAATGTTCTACACTGATTAGTTTCTAATTTACATACTTTGTTACTTACATCCTCCATTTTTGTCACAATTCATGTACAGTTGTTTTAAATAAATATTTGTCATGTTCAAACTAGATGGTTTTGTTTCCCTTGACTGAATTTTATATTTCTAATGCACTGAAAGCAAAAAAAAAAATAAAATATTGCAGATAGTTGCCCATACTCGATGATGCACAAGCAAGCTCTGAACATAAACTTTGTAATAAAGATTGCTGAGGGTTCTCAGGGCATATGAAAGATAAAATATTTTTGCATAGGCTGTCCCTGTGTTTTAAAATTAGAGTAGCCTGCAACCTACCCTTATCTCAGGACATTTCTTCATGTCAAGCACTGGTGTCTCCCTGTTCCCGACATTACTTAGTCCTTAAAACACAGGAACACACAGTGAATCCTCAAAGACTTGATAAGCGACAAATTATTATTTGGCAAATTAAAGCTGAGTGTGTTTTATTTCAGTGTTTAATCCTCTTTGCTCCTTTGTCAGAGTAGATTCTTGCATAAATCTTTGCTCTGCTACATGAGTTAAATGTAAGAAACTCTGTGGGACATACATAAGTAACAAAACTTCTTTCTGAAACACAGACAGGGTCACAGTTTCAGCCTTTCAACTCTCTGTACATTGCCAAGGATAAAAAATAAATAAATACAACACGTCGTTTTTCCTTCTTCTTCCCTGCAGAGATAAACCTTCTCAGCTTAGTTTTTTTCCTTGGTACCGTTCCAGATTTCTCAGTCTGGTGGGTTGAAAGGATGGTAGAGATGTTTCTATAAAACAGCAAGTCTAACAATTCTGGCAAACCCTGAAGGGAAGAAAGATCATCAGGGCATTTAGTAGTATCTATTATTGTAACAGTACAAGAAAATATCCACCAACAAAGAATCGATTTTGCCATCAACATTGTTCCTGGAATATGTTCAAGTAACATTATTAGCATGAGTCTGCAGAAAGAGGAGTAGAAATTACATTTCTTTGCTTCTTGATTGCCTCTTACAAGTGCATTATTGGAGGTGTGCATAGCATCAACTCAAATATCAATATTTGCAGAAAAAAATATCATCATGGAAAGAGAAGGTGGCAAATATTTAGTACATTAATCAGCATGATTTTGAAACAGAAAATAATTTACATTGTCTTCTGTACAAATTTTCAAAACTAAAATATTTTTTCTTTCCCACAGATTATGTCTGTTATCAGACACTTAGGTTAGGTATCAAAGGCAACTGGATGTCTCCAAATTTATTTAGCAAAGCGGAGCTTTCCTTCCACTTGTTTAAAGTAGAGTCCAGTCTAGGTATCATGACAGGATTAAATAGGGATTCATATTATTATGAAATGACTCAGGCCTGAAGTCAGCCAAAGAGAAACTATGTTGGTATCTTTTAATCACATTTGGTTTGAAATTATAAGCACATAACATCAACATATTAATTTATAAAGTAAAGAAATAGAAACCCTAATAAGTTCAGCCTAGTGAAACAACTTACTGAAATCTTATTTTTCACTTTAAATTTGCATTGACTAAAAATGCAGGAGTTTCACCTATATCCATTAGACAATCATTCCTACCTGTTGTTTGCTAGGTGGCTAGGAACAAATTCCTTGATCTGACTCAGCTTTCATTTTTTTATAATAAGTAAAAAAATGCCAAAGAAAAAGCTTTATGACAAGGCTGTATTACCTATTGTAAATAAACAAGCAGAACAAATCGTAGCGCCATTCTACAGCAGGGGGAGCTCTACGACAAGTTGTACGATCTAACATCGCACCAAAGCCAAAAATAAATCCTAGTGTACAAGGAGAAAACAATGCAGGGAGAAAAGGTTTCTCATGAAAGACAATATGAAACAAAAGTCAGAAAACATCTTCTAAATATACGTGAGAAACAGAAATCACTGATCGTAACTCAAACTATGGTGCTGAATATAAAAGACTACTTTGTGGATTTAGAATAAGTATAGCATGAAAACGATCGGAGATCCTACAGCGTGTGGCGGGGAGGAGGTGAAAGGAAGGTCAATGCCAAAGGTGAAAAGTAGTTTGACAGACCTAAAAGAATTGTTTCATATAAACAGTGAATTCTCCTTTCTTAGAACAAAACCAAAGTATTTGAAGAACAAGTGTCTTCACTTTCCCAACAAGCTTAACACATTTATTGATGCAATTAAGTAAATCGTATGTATCATAGTGTCCTAAGAAAAACTCAAAATACTAAACTCCGTGTAGATGTACACAAAGTCAAGGTAACTAAAATAACAGAAACAAAAAAAAATGTAATATGCCCATTATGTTATCAATGCATATTTTCAAATTATTAAGACTTTATTGGTGATAATTCATCTGCATCAGTACTGGTTTCTTTCTTTTTAAACAATGTATATTGCAAATCATGCTAATATAGAGAGAAAAATATCCAAAATAGGATCATGAAGAAAAAAAGGAAATTCTAAAACCAACTGTAACAAAAGGCTTTAAGGCTTTTTGATTCATGAGCCAAAGCAAAATAAAATCTGACACAATGAAATTCAATTAACAGCTGTTTTCTGCTTTAACTAGGAAAAAGATCATTTACATATGTCAAGGAAATAAAATGTACAAAACCTAAGGTAACTTTATGAACAGCAACAATTATGAATAGGAGACACAGTTAGCACGTGTGTAAGAGGGCAATGCCAGGCAGAATCTATTTACTGATCTTTCACATCCAGAAAGTGCCTTTTCCTAGCCTCAACAGCTCTTAGAACAGGGGTATGACCATTAAACTTTTTTTTGCTTTGGGACAGGCTGGAAAGTCCCAGGTATTTCTGAAAAGATCACTCTGTAAACTGCTTTGTGTATATGCGTGAGGGAAGTCCTCACACGGACTCTGCAGCAAATCAGCTGGCATTTGGAACTTTATCTGGTGTGCTCCTGGTATGGTCAGCAGTAAAATGTTATCACTGGTTTCTAAAAATACCTCATAGCATTTGAAATTCACTACTGCATTCAAGTCTATAATAATCTCCCACATCAGCAGACGATGTCAGAATGACACAGACTAATTAAAAATATGAAATATTGTTTCCTGAATTTCTTTTATAATTTCTTGCATTCAAATGCATACAGTGTCCCTTTTTGTTGTTTCTCTGGGAGAAAGTAATTGAAAGGCAGATTGTATCCTCCATAGTTCTTTAATAACTCCGAAAATTGCATATAACTGGTAACTAGAGGCAGTGAGTGGACCCATAATGCTAGTGATGATGGTATTTCCGACTTCAGAAACTGCACAGGATTTCTGCACAAAGCCCAGCTATAAAACTATGACTTTGCAGTTGAGGCTGAAAGCTTTAGTTTCATTGATGGAGGTTTCTTCTGCCTAAACCTCCAGCGACTCAGGCAGGATGGCACGTATCACACTAGGTCATACGTATACACATTTCATACACTTCAGGAAATTATAGATGTACTCAACTGCAGAGAGGAGTTCTGTCACTGAGAGATAAGGTAAACACTTTTAAAATAGTGTCTACAGAGCCAAAAAGAGATGTGACGTGAACTATGGGCCTAATTTGCAAAACACATGTTTTTCCTTCTGGAGAAAGCATACTAAAAAGCTGTTAATAAAATGAAAAAAGATGTAGATACTGCCTGTGTTTAAGATGACCTGCAGAGCACTTTTTGAGTGGGAGGAAAGGACACAGTTCCCTGCTTAACCCTGGGACAGAAGTGTGATTAGAGACTAGATTTCCTTAATATCCTCCTATCTTCCTTCCCACTATCCTAATCCACATTCAAGAGAATAAATTAATTACCAGGAACAGACAAGTAAATTTGGCTTTGAACATAATAAAAGACTAACAGATCTATTGCATATTGCAGAAACTGAAAAGGCTAATGCAACCGACTGAATTAATTTTCTAACTTAAGATTTATATTCCAGTAATTTCTACAGGCTCCAGTGAGTTACTGTACTTAATACTGTGTACAATATGGGAGACAGCTGCTGTATCAAAGCCCCTACAATTTAAAGGAAGAAAACCCAGACAATA
>VWZK01003093.1:9746-34960 GCA_013396935.1 Baryphthengus martii | reverse complement strand
ACAATAAGTGGCCAACTAGACAAAGTAATGAGTAACTGAAATTTGAATAGCTCGATTGTTTTAAGATTTTTACTTTTTTTAGCTATTTAAATAATTTAATGTAATTAAAGCTACTAAAATATCTTATATCAAGTTGTTCACATTAGAATAAGAACAGGAATGAGCAATCCCAAAGAACTACTAAAACTTAAATGGTTTATTTCTGTACTGCAGATTAGGATATTCTGAAATTAAAAGCTAGTAAAGATCGGTGTTAGTGCTTGCAAATCTCACTGGAGCCTTGGAGGGCTCTGTACCTCCTACAGAAAACATTAGCTTTATCTTTTGTTGTGGTGTTAGGTCATAGGCTGGACTTGGTGATCTCTCAGGTCTACTCCATCCTCAACAATTCTGTGATTCTGTGAAAGCCATGGAGTTAAACAGATCAGATGACTGGCTGAATTCTATTCTCTACCTCTCCCTTACACAGGGGTAAAAAAAATCTGGGAAAACAGGATAAAAAATCAACATGAAAATAATCTATGATACATATGCTTGCAATTTCTTGACTTAGCTACATTTGCTTTGAAGTTTTGAGCTATTTTTTCATCAGCAATATCCCATTTAGATGAATTGTACCAGTGTCTTTGGGATTTTAAATAGAAGTGGGAACTAAAATGAAAAACATTTTAATTCATTAGGTAATTCATCAAAACGAAGTAAAACAGACTGGTAAATCACTAGAAGTCTAAATTGAGGGTGGCAAATTAAATAATCGTGTAATATTCAGGCCCTTTCAGTATTGTCATAACAGATACCACATGGTGATTATAGCTAGGCTTATGCAAACGTATTTTTAATTTTGTCACAGCCAGAGTCCTTGGCTTACCTTTGCTCTGAACATCTAATGAATGCAGTAGCTTCAATATACATCTTACATTTTGGTAAATGGTGCATTACACAGCAGTAGGCTCATGCTTAGACATACTATTTACTTTGTGATCCAAGGTAAATTTAAACATCACTTTAGAATGATTCTATGGACCTGACCAATATGCAGTGGTTTTAAATTTCCCTAGATTTTCTTCTGACAGTTTGCCACAATCTTCTAAGATTTACCATGTTTAAAAGTGACAATAATTTTCCCGTGTTTGCTCATGCATATATTTATCCAAGAAGCATTGTTCAGTTTCCATGAAAAAAAAAATCAACATATTTTCAACAACTTACCCCAGAAACAAAGAGAATACTTCTAATATAAGTGATTAACCATGACAGAAAGGTAACTGCACATATTCTGAAGATAGCTGCCCTTTCCAGATTACCATTACCGAAAATTGAGTCTGCCAGATGGTACCACATCCTTGAGCCTGCTACCCCAGATACAGCGGATTGCTGGGGAGGGTAAGGACCCACATACTGCAGGATGCTGCAGGGATGACAGGATTCCAGTGGGAAACTGACACTAAGAAGCATAGTCAAAAAATGAATGAGATACACTACTGTTTTGTTGGGTTTTTTAATAGAATCATTAAGGTTGGAAGCGACCTTCAAGATCATCAAGTCCAACTGTCTACTAAAAATTATCATGACTCCTAAGCTATGTCCTGAAGTGCCACATCCACGTTTTTTGAATGCCTCCAGGGATGATGATTCCACCACCTCTGTAGGCAGCCTGTTCCAATGCCTAACTGCTCTCTCAGTAAAAATTTTTTTCCTAATATCCAATCTAAACCTCCCCTGGTAACCTAAAACTCCCATTACTTGTTTTCAGAGCAGCATGACTTTGACAAGAAGGCCAAAGTAGGCCCACGCTTTTTCATTATTTATCTATGTTTTCAATATACAAGGTTATTCATTTTTGATGCAGACCTGAAGCTACATCAGAGAAGAATGGTTCAGAGTAAAACATAAATTCTATTCAACCTGACAGCTGAATCTTTACAAATTAGCATTGAGAAATGGATTAAGTTTATCACAGTTCAGAGTAAATCTACATCACAAAGTTCGAACCAAATTCTGCTAATTTCGCCTTCTATCTTGAGAATATTTAGCTTCTATGTTGATGATGTGAATCACTCATAAATAGATTTGTCTTACAGGTATTAATAACACAAGTAGTTTAGGAGCTTATTAACAATATTTTAAAATTTCGTTTCTGTAACAATGAAAAATAAATTCCTATCAATTAAAAAGTCTTTACAGTTTTCACATTTTCTAGCCCAATTAAGTAATGCTTTTCAGGCTGCTCTTTCTTAAAAAGGGAGTTTGCAAAGACCTACCACGTTAACACTGAGGAAAATACACAATACACTGCTGTACCTCCAAGCCAAAGAGCATATTCACACAAGCATATAAAACTAGCATTTAGTGAACTTCTTGTTTTGCTAGAGAACAGTATGAAGAATAGAAGAGTCTAGTTTTGGAAATACTGTATCATCAGTCGTGTTATGTAGCGTAAAGTTTGCTCCCAACACTTGCAGCACTCCAGTTAAACATATTACATAAAATATCTGATGAAATCTCTCCATTACTATCACTGAAAGTTTTACAGGCAGAAATTACTGAATACTTTTAAGATATTATGATCCAAAAGAAATGCAGACAAAAAAAAAAATAAAATTGTTTACTCAACATAAAAATAATTCAGTGTTAAAGTCTGCTAATAACTTTCTCAATTGTAATAACTACTTCAAAGCCTGTTTAAAAGCATTAAAGGACCATCTGACATTTGTCAAAGTAATGGCAGGATAACCTATTTTCCTCTCAAATATAATAGAAGCATTGTCACACTATTAGGTATCAAGTCATTGAAAAAAATAGTGGGCAAATAATGATACTGGAAATATTTGGTAGAAAATGAGCAGGATCAAATAAAATTTACCATACACTGTTTGTGAAACTAGCTGAAATGTTTAAATCATAAGTGATTTTTGTCAGGAAATACTTAATAACAGTAAGACCACACTGCACTTTGAAGGGCACGCAATGCCAATATGGAATAAGTAGAAGCAGCCAGCATAACTTCAATACTAAAACCAAATTGCTGACCTGTTTGTATGAATCTAGAGGCTAGAGTGATAATAACCACCCTAACAGCTTAAAATCTTGAAAGACCATTATAAATTTCTCTGATGAAGCAACTGGTCAGATGTAGGTTGAAACTGGAAGCTCTAGGTTTCATCTATCTTGAGTTTAGCAAAACCTTCCATACTGCTTTATGTGATGTACACAGAAATGACATGAGGATACTTGGGCTAGATTCAATTACTATTTAGCAGAAGCAGATATTGTGGACAAAAGTAAATACAGTTAACTTCTGTCAAGTTGTAAAAGCACATATTGCATTAAGTCCTTCAGACAGTCTCATGCCACATATTTCTATCAGTGACTTGAAGTATAGCATGAAGTACTAAAAAGTTGATTTTATAAGTAGAAAAGGGATGAAAAATAGTCTAAAAAGTAGTGGGGTTAGAAGATATCATAAGAAACAAATGATTCTCTGTTCTTAATTCAGAATGTGCTTACATGTTTTCCTAAATGCCAACATTAAAAAATATTTTCCCTTTTTCTTTTCTTCTTTCAAAATATATCATTTCAAATCTAAATTACATATAATTCTGTATGATTGCAGTAGATTCCTAGATAATGTATGGATAAATTAGATGAGTATGTTATATTTATATAAAATTCATTACTTTTCAAAATACGTGAAGAAAATAACAAGGTGTTTTAAGTTTACAATTATACTAGTATAATACAATCAGAGAGAAAGAGAATAGTTCCTCTCTAAATATTTTTCCAGCTAGTTTAAGAAGAAATATAGATTCATTTAAAATTAGAGAAGTGTGTGAGACATACATAATAGAACAATATGAGGAAACTTCTTTGGCATCAATTTACTCATTCTAAGACTACAAAAGGTCTAGAGAACCCAAGCATACATCCTGGATGTAGTTTTCCTTGGCATTACTTATTGTAGGGAATGTTCCTGCTTGTTCTACAAAGTCTGACCAGTTTTTGGGCAGAGTCGTAAGCCTCACAGTCACTCTACTTGGTACTTATGGATGCAGGATTATGATGGAATTCTTAAAATTATGAAAGGCTCAAACAGCACAAGAAAGGGACATTTTCTCTGTAGCCTGCATGTTGTTCTTCAGCCAGATAAAACAGCAGTAGTATCTAGTCCTGCTAAACAGACTATCACAAAATATGTACTTTCTATGTGGAACCATTGTAATGTCCGTGCTACACATACTTTGGCTGTGTAGAAAATCAATGGTCCAATCAATTTCAGCACACTACTAAGGTGTTAAAAATACAGAACATTTTTAACAAGTCTTTATATTCCTAAAATTCTCTCAAGCTCTTCCTAAAAATTCTCACCTTCAGGACATCAGTGAGAATGTTGCCATTGGCCTCAGCAGGACCAGGTTTTACCTCAGACCTTTAAAGAACAACTTAAGATATTATTTATTATTATAAAACTGTAATTTCAAATTGTCAGGGCATTTTGCTGTAAAATTTCATTAATTATATACTATTTCACCACATTTATAACGGAAACCATAAGGATCTTGAAGCTTCCAAGCCAAAGCAGAATCAGACAACAGCAGAACTGAACTTCAGGGGTTTACAATTCATAAAGTCCGTATAAAAACCTCTATTCCATTCATGTAGTTTAATTTTTTTTTCCAAGGCTGCCTTTAAATGTCAGCTGTTACCAAGTAAGGAAAAACTTTTCTACACAAAGTCTGTGTGAAACTAAATGCAGCCTTTTCAGGCAACAGCAGTTTTTTCTACATGGGTAGTTGCAGCTGTCATTTCCAAACCTCACATTCTTCAGCTATTAGGTAACTACCTCCACGTCAGTTATTCTGTGTTCCAGTGTAAAGGTGACTTCCATGCAAAACAAGTCATCTACTCAGATTATTTTAAAACCAGAAATGACTGCTTTCAGTGATTTTCTTATTCAGTGAATGAAAAGGGACTCTTCCTTGACTTACTTTAAATCAATTTTTAAGTCAATTTTATAATTAATTGGTATTATAATCTGAAGTAAGTTCTCATTTCTCTTCAGGTATCTGTATTTAGGATTTATTTTATAAGTATACTTTTCCTGTTACCAAAGTTAATTCACAAAGTGGGTATTTTTATTTCCATCTTTTTCTTGTCTTAGGGACAGCCTTTCAAAATTAATGCAATGTACTCAATATAATTTACAATATTTATGACCTTCAACGCTGTTTCTGAATTTTTTATGCAGAAAAAAAGATTCCATTTTCTCCAGAAAATTTGTTTGGATATATTGAAGTTCTGTGAGTACAGTTAAAATTACCTTAACAGAGATCTGCATGTTCCCACTCAGTCTTTTTCTTTCTGTTCACCAAGCTCTTGTCTCCTGCCTGTTCCTCTACAGCTGTTTCATTTACCTGTTGGATACCTAACACTTTCCTTATGGTGAATTTCGGTATGTAATTCCCTTTTAAAATTCATACTTCCATTTTAAAAAATGTTTAAGAATGGTGGATAGACAAATACAAAAATTTAAACAGAAAGCATCTTGTCAACAATGGTTCCAGTTTTCTACAGAACAGAAGCAGATGTGCAAATATGCATATTTATTGTTATCTTGATGCTTCATACAACAAAGTGCAACATTAATCAGTGCATTTCTCTACAAGGCTGCAGGATTTCTGCAAAGTTCTGTAGGAATTTAATTGTTCATTGTATCATTACATAGTCTGATGAGACTTGGAATTTGTTTTTAAAACTTCAGCTCAGAAAACTTGAAAATGCAGGGAAAACTTGAAAATGCAGTGCAGTGCTGAGTCATTTTCAAGTCTGCAGTGGCCTGTAGTGGCAGATCACCATGAATTAACAGTGGGGATGTAGGGTGGGGAGGGAGATCCCAATGCTGGGGAGGATGTGAAGCAGCTGTCTGGGAAGCACAGGCTGCTCGAATAGCAGCTCTCCTCTCTCACATGGCCACGCACAGAGCTACTGAGGCTGCATCCACTCATAAAACAGCCGTATGTTGGAGGACAGCTCTGCAAAGGCTGAGTGATGACTACTGCTACGGAGGGTGACTCTTTTAAACAGTAACTTTGCTACTCCCAAATCCTTGGTGGCAGTAGCCGGGGAAGCAAGTTCATCTTTCTAGGGCACTCAGCTCAACTCACCAGCTGGAACATATTATAGTCTTTGCCTTGGAATGACAAATCTCATATGCACTACTGAGAAGCCTCAAGCATCCACCAAACAACATATAGAAAGATTTTTTCTAATTTTTTTTTAATTTAGCAGTTTTATACACAAACCCTGGATTTTTAAATTTTTTTGATCCCTCAAGGCTGAAATACTGTTGATTAAAATGCATGAGGTTATTCCCCTGCCTGTAGTTTTTTTTTACACAAAATGAAAGCATTGCTATAAACTATAGATGTAATTGGAGAAGTTCCTCTTTCCTCATCTCAAGTTTTCAGCATTTGCAGAAAGAAAAACAAAAGACATGAAAAGGTAACACAGAAAAAGGTAGATACAGTCTATATAAACTAAGCCTATGGCTTATGGACATTTTGCCCTCAATGTATTTCAGACCAGGAAAACCTATCATAGGCTTACCACAAAGTTACTCTTCTCAAATTCTCTAGGAAATGGGACACTCAACCTTGTATAATTTTTACAATAAAAATTTTGCTTTGATAAACACACTGACAAATTTTTTATTGTGCTTAAACCCAATATTTAGTTAGATTCAGCTAGAAACTTCACAGTGTCCGTTTTCCTCTAAAGAATTAGAATATCAGGGTATCACAATTTGCAAAATTTCCTGAAGGAGAACTTACAAACTGACACTTCTCCCATATGAGGTCAGAAAAAATACTGCTGTGGGAACCAATTACTTGCATATGATTCTAACCTCTTCACAAACACTTCCACCAAGCCTTCAACTCAGTCACAGTGCCCTCATTTTTCAAATTCCCAGGCTCAGTTATTCATTCAGGACAGCTCATTTCAATGACTAAATAATCGGTAAAGTCAGACTACATTTAGCTGCTAGTGTTCCTTGGGTATCTGACCTGTAACAGTGTACAAAAATATATTACTAAATGTACATGTTCAGAGCTGGACAGTGGAGCCTATCTGCTCTGACAAGCTCTCTGTCAGCATCAGTTCAGAGGTCTTGTCAAAGCTGGTAAGATACTTACCCCTTTCTTATAAGGTGAACAAAAATACAGAAACAACAGCTTGTAAAACATCCAAAATATTTCAGAAAAAATCTTTACTAAAACCATTCAGTGAAATCTCAACCCAAACAACTATTTTTCCAGTTTTCTTCCTATTTCCTAGCTTGTGCAGCCATTTTCGTACTAGTAATCTCCCATTACAGTTATGAGGCAATTCTTCGTGTACTTATGGCTGTCTTTTTCCATAAAATACAATTTTTTTTTATTATTTTTTTTGTTGTTTTAAATAATGTTACCCTTTCGTGTAATTATTTTCTTAATATATGCTTTTAAAGTAGATCTATCACAGAGAGGTTACACAGCTGACTTAGTGTACATAAACCAATTGAGAAACCCCTCAACACTGTTGCTTAAAATGCCAGCATTTTCAGAGTACAGCAAAATTATACAGCTCTCCTACACAGACATACATAAACAGAGGAGCACAGAGGCAGGATGGCAGGAGGGGTAATCCCAACAGCCTCATCAGAGAAAGCAACCTCCAGCCTGGTCTCTCCCGGGACAGCTTCAGCCCCATGGCCTGGAGGTGACACCCACCATGGCGAGTCAATAGGAGAGGCTCCCCACAGCACCCAGAGACTGAGAGGGTACTGTTAGGGCACATGGGACACATTATGGGACCCTGGGGAAAAGCAGTTTGAGACTGCATGGGACGTACCATGGGATGTATAGGGGAGGAAACAAAAGAGGAGAAAGGGACAGATAAAGGTGGTTTCGAGAGGAATAAGCACGGGAAAACAGACAGGTAAGAGGTTAAAAGGAACTGGTTGGTTCCCTTGTCTGGCTATGCCCTGTGACAGATCCCCACAGTCTGTCCTGTCCTCTATACTTCTAATTCTTTTCTTGGGTGAGTGCATGTGTGCCAGAAACACAGCTTAGACCACTTGTAATTGTGTCCATGGTGCCATCAACTGGAGCAATTCTACGTGTGGTCACTAACAAGCATCAACCCAGACTAGCTGGTGAGTAGGTTGAAGTGGTCTGGGAGCCATGTGCAATGAGGCACCTCAAACAGATGGTACCAGCAGGATCAGTGACCAGCCCATGGGTTTGGAGGTTGAGGAAGAGGTCCATTTGCACATATGCATGTCCAAGTGGGAGACAGCAGTACCAGTTATGGGGTGGGCTGGGTCTCTAAGCCTGGTCATGAAGGGTTCCAAAGTATGTGCATATGTGCACATGTGAGTGCACTCACACAAATGAGGAAACTAGGGACCAGCTACTAGATACAGAGCTGCTGGAGCATCTGAGTCTGGCTCCTGGATGGTCTGACCTGCATCCTGATCAGCCACAGAAGGAAATAGAATGTAGACAGTGGTGCTCTCTGTGTCTGCCTGAATGCTGAGTGAGTCTGTGTGTGCTCATCTCTGTGGCCGTGACCACATACATGTTTACCAGTACTGTATATGTGTGTGTGCCTGTAGGGAAGGCATGCTTCTGCTGCACTCAGAGTGGACCTCACAAGATAGCACTGTGTCAGCCTCACCTCTGTTGAGCATGTATGAAAACACAACATCCAAGATTATGTGCAAAACTTTATGCATTGTTACACAGTATGTAAACAAGGAAAAAAAGAAAAAAAGCTACTTCCTTCCATAAAGTTTGATGGAAAACTCAAAAGAGAAACTACTGTATTGTTTCAAGACTAAAAATCAATACAGGAGAAGAATGGAAACAACTACTGCAATCAGCATTCATATTGTTGGCAGTTTTAGTATCCATGACTAACTTACTAAGTATGAATTACTCTTTTTTTTGGTTGGTACTATAGAAGAAAGAAGAAAAAAGAATCTGCTGAATTAGATCTTTGGCGGATGCTTTCGTCTGAGCTGTAGAGGAGTTTTCAGTAATTAATAGCCAGCTGCACATCCTGATATAATGCCAGATGGGTCCTGCGTCATTAAGCATTACTGAAATAAGTTTCTATTTATCAGGTAATGGTCCAGGAAAACAAATTCTTGGAAAATCAAAACAGTCTTCTGAAGAGACAAAGGTGTATTTCAGGATTAGCCTGACAGTCATGATTTAATTTCATTTTAAAAAGTAAGTGTGAAAAATGCTACTTCCTTGTGCAAATCATTCATATACGGGAGTGACAGAACCTATTACTAATATAAGTTTACAGTTCAAAGGAAGTTCTTTTGATAAAACTATAGGCACGCTTGGTAGTTAACATTCTTTGATACTTTATTTTTCAGCTATTTGTATCTTTGCCTAAAATTACCCATACAACCAAAAAATTTCGTACTGGATTTATATCCCAAGGTAGTTCACTACTGACAGTAGTTTTGTAGAATGAGATTCTGAGCTGCTATGTGATAATAGGGTACCTAAACTCATTCACACCCTTCACAGATGATCTCCATAGACACCTCCCTCAGTCTGGGGGTACTCAGATCTGTATTCTGAAGACAGATTAATGGAAATACAGAGTATTCCCAACTGAAAAAGATGTTGTTTTGAACTGTATTTGGATTACATTTTGTACCATTAAAGTACTAGAAATGTTGGATAATTAGTCTCTGGATACTTCAAATCACCTAGTCCACATTAGCACACACTTCTTCAAACCTCAAATCGCCATCTGTAGAATAGATCTAACGATATTTTGTCAGTGCTGTTACAGCACATCCTTTGTAAAGCACCCAGATTCTACAATGGGAAGAGCTAAGGAAATCTTATGAAGAAAAAGGCCATTTCAAATCTGGTGCAGGTTTTAAATTATTTATTTTGAGAAAGAATGCAGGGCTTTCTACTGAACAAGAAATACTGGGCAACTGCCAAGGTAGTGAAGGAATAAGGTGTTCTGTGGAAGCTATCGTATGCCTTCATGCATTTGGAACAAGCAACTCACACACGCAGGAATGCCAACTTTGAAGTCACCATACGGTGCAAGCTGCCAGAACTGTAACATTTCCGAACTTTTGGATCCTCCAAACCTTCTTGTTTTTAACATGATTACACTTGTTTTCACATAAGCTCATAAACAACAGTTTTGCTTCTTGCTACAAAAGTGAGTTTTATATGATGCTAAATTTATTCAAGCAGCTGCATGCGAAATTATGCCTTAGTACATTCTGTAATCTTTAATGGGAGGAAACGGGGATTCTATTAGAAAGCCTCTTCTGCAGCTATTCCATTTGCATGTGCATAACAAGCTCATGAGAATGTAACTGGTTATTTCCACATCCCTTATCATGACACTTTTTGAACACCTGAGACTTAAAAGCCAAGAAGTTGGTCTGGTACAGCCAGTAAAGTATTTAAACACTTTTAAAGAACTACGCAAATTTTAAAACTCTGAAGCAGATTAATAACATTATGTCCCACTATATGGAAGTACACAAAGTAAGGATGTACTATTGCTTGTTCTGATATTGTCTTCAAAACCGGGTGTAAAGGTTTTTCAGTTTATATCTCTAGTCCCACCCATACGTGGATTCAAACGGAAGTAAGCCCAACCATAAATGTTTTCCCTATAGTGTAAATGACAAGTCAGAAAAAAATTAACTGGGAAAATAAAATTTCTACTGCAAGAATATTTAAAACGGTAACAGAAACAACTTCAAAACATACTCATCTTGGCTACCAGGTATTATTATTCTGTGAACATCTGAACACAGATAAATAAAAGAAAAAGAATTATGTGTCATCTGGAAATTGTTTAGAGTAGTATTTCTCAGTTTTTGTCAATGTTCTTACCCAGAGGGCAAATCAAGGTTACAGGCTGATAGACAACTACTATCAGCCTCAAAGATATTTTTTTTTTTAATATATAATCACTTTGTAAAAAAAATAAGATCAGTGAGAAACTGATAATATCTAACAACAGTACCCAGTATTCCATCATTACATTTCACAAATCTAAATTTCAGTATGTAACCAGCTGAGACGTAAGTATTACTTAACATAATGTAACCTGGTAAGATCTGCATTCCAAGTGAAAACGGAGGTTTTTCTCCATACCCTAGGCTGTTGTTAATGGGGGGATTCTTTGCCAAAGGATGTTGGGTATGAAAAAATTTACATAGCTTCCAGAGGAGAAGGAAAAAAACTTATGAAATATTTGAACTGAAAACAATTGGAGGTTAGGAGAGTTCTTGTGAAAAGTACCATATTGTGCTTTCTCCTGTGGGCAGCCAGAATACTAGTCTAAAGCTACCTTTGGTTTCAACCACTACATCCACTCCTATAGTACCCTTACACTTACAGTTTATTGCTTGAGCATATACAGTAAGCTCAAACTAAAACAATTTTTATGTGGAAAAGATGACAGCTACCATGATCTAAAGAATTAGAAAGAAGTTAAGCTCCAGGCGCCACCGCCATTTTGTCCTCTTCTCTGTGTCTTTGAATTTCCATCCCGTTGCTGCCACTGTTGTTAGATTAAACTCTATGAGGCAGGGATTATCCCTTACTATGGATTTTAACAGTATCTACAATGCAAACAAAGATCTTAATCTTGTTTATAATCTTCACATTCAAGTGTAACACTAAAGAAGAGGTAAGACATTTCTTAAAAGCATAGACTGTAGGAAAAAGTGCTTTTGGTGCTTCCATTTATCCCTCTGTAAATTTAGTAAACAAAATGGAATATTCCTAATTACCTTCTCACAGGAAACACAGTATTAAATCATTTATTTACTACAAAGTTCAAATACTCTGGAAAATAAAGAATTAAAGGAAGAAATAAGGAAGAAATAAAGAAATAAGAAAAAACCTTCAGCTTTTTCATATAAGAAGTATTGTGAATAATAACCTATTCATGTATATGCAAATATGTATTTAAAATAGGATAGTTCCTGACTTCTCTCTACTATAGTGCCCGTCATACAACTGAGTCATTCTTAAAAAAAATCACAGTAAGAACCTTAGAACTGTAGATTCAAATTTCAGATTTCTTAAGACAAGAGAATGACAGCTTCTGAGAAATGGATGTTCCATGCTACACAATTATTTTTTTTACCTCTTAAAGCAAGTTCTAGCTCCTATAGATAAAGTATACATTTTATCATTTTCAAGATTGAAAAACAAAACAAACATTAAATTCCTGTACCTTAAATAAGAAGTATAATATAGTTTCTGCATTTAGATTAGAAGGTGTCTTCTTATCTCCATCACTGACAGCCACTGAAAATCACTGTGTCCTCAGGGGAGAACTGGACGATATTCAAATTTCAGATTTTGGTATAATCTCTTGTATAATCTTTTGTATAATCTTCTCACATAAATTGTCACAGAAGACAATTTGGGGGCCTAGAACATTTTCTCGTCCTTCCAAAAGTCACAACAAATGTGACTTGCACAACAGAATCATAACCAAGGAGAACTGGTGTCAAACATAACAATCAGGCTGCCAGGAAGAACGCAAAATTTAAGCAAGCTGTGTCTTCCACTATTTGAAAATTATCTATTCATTGATCTCTGATGCACTCCTTCCTGCAAACCACCCCTATAAGGCTCAATGCTTCACATCTGCTGATGTCATAACGCATACAGTAGTAGTATTCTCGGCTATAAAAAATTGCAAAAATTAAGGTATCAAGTTGACATTACAGACATTTCACTATTTCCTTCAAAGGTTAAGTATGAGAGAAGAAGCTTTGTTATAGTTTTGTTAGAACAACACAAGGTTTTTTGTTGTGTGTGGTGCTTTTTTTTCAAAAAGATATTTGTACATATGCTGTCTCCGTTTTTATGTTGTATTATTTGACATGTTGGCAAATCCTCTATGTTATTTTTTTCAATAATCACAGAACCATAGAATGGTTTGGGTTGAAAGGGCCTTTAAAGACGACCTCGTTCCAACACCCCTGCCATAGACAGGGATACCTCCCACTAGACCAGGTTGCTCAAAGCCCAATACAACCATCTGCAACACATCCAGTAAAGAAGCATCAACAACTTCTTTCGGTAACCTGTTCCAGTGTCTCGCCACATTCATACTGGAAAACTTCTTCTTAATTTCTAATCTGAATCTATCCTTTTCCAGTTTAAAGCCATTAATCCTCATCCTATCACTACACGCCCTTGTAAAAAGTCTCTCCCCAGCTTTCTTGTAGGTCCCCTTCAGATACTGGATGGCCACAGTAAGGTGTCCCCAGAACCTTCTCTTCTCCAGTCTGAACAACTCCAACTTCCCAGCTTGTCCTCATAGGAGAGGCGCTGCAGCCCTCTGATCATTTTAGTGGCCCTCCTCTGGACATGCTCTAACAGATCTGTCTCTCTTGTGTTGAAGGCTCCAGAGCTGGACACAGTAGTATAGGCAGGGTCTCACAAGAGCAGAGTAGAGGGGCAGAATCACCTCCCTTGACCTTCTGACCACACTTCTTTTGATACAGTCCAGGATATAGTTGGCTTTCTGGGCTGTACTTGCACATTGATGGCTTTTGTCGAGTTTTTCATCGACATCACCCCCAAGTCCTTCTCTATCCACTTGTCATCCAGCCTGTATTGGTGCTTGGGATTGCCCTAACCCAGATGCAGGACCTTGGACTTGGCCTTACTGAACTTCACAAGGTTCGCATGGGCCCACCTCTCCAGACTGTCTAGGTCCTTCTGGATGGCATCCCTTCCCTCTAGCATGTTGACCATACCACACAGCTTGGTGTCGTCAGCAAACTTGCTGTGGGTGCACTTGATCCCACTGTCCATGCCACAGACAAAGATGTCAAACAGCATCAAAATGAAACAAGGATACAGCTAAATGTAAAACAAACTTATAACTACACACAGTTTTAGTGTTCTGATAACGGATACGAAAAAAAAAAAGTTTTTCAGGTATTCCGTTGTGTTATTTTTTTAAACTTTCCAACAATTACACTTTGTATAGATATTATCTTATATACCAAGTTGGTGGTACAATAAACAAGCAGAGAGAGAAAGCCATGGTAGATGGAACTGTGCCCTTTAGCATGCTGGGAATGTGTTGCTACCTTTGAGATTTCTAAGCCAATTCATTTCTCCTCAAATTTTACATTAATATATTTTTGTTGCCAATAACCTTAGTTTGTGTCTGTTAAGTAAACCATGATTCAGGAAGGTATTTCACAGTGGAAAGAACCAGTTAAAGAAACGTAAATCTCATCTCTCATCTGTAGTTACCAAAATTCGGTTGAGCCAAGACTATTTCCATTACATACATACACAAAGTGATAGGTATTAAGCCCTTGCAAGGACAGATGAGGCATAGCACCTTTTTCCTGTAGAAGTTTTTCTGCTTTTCTGAAAATGGTAAGAGATGCGTGTCTGACCAACACCGACAAATACAATTTATGAAAATTTTAGAAATAATTATTTTCTTAAAGAATGTTTTGCAAGAATTATAAAACATACAACAAATCACAATAAAAACTGAAATGGCATTACTCCTTCTTTCCTTTTTTTAGCAGTATCATCTATTGCCGTCTCTGGTTAAGCTGGATGCAGGAGCCTTCCTGCTGTCTATTTCTTGAGAAATGGACCTACACCATTTTCTCAGAAAAAAAAACAAAAGCGAAACAAACACATAGATCTTCCTACCTACATTTCCACAAGAAATCCAGCTTCCTATAAGTTCTGTAGAAGAGTAAGCTATTCAAGTTCAGGTCTATCAGCATGCAATTTTTCTTTTAACTGTTTGTTATTTGTAAGAGAGAGCAACAGGTGGTGCATCAAAATCAAGCAAAAAGTCTTGACCTCTCAAAAAACTTCTAGCTATATGCACAGTTAACCAATTATCAGCATCAACCTTGATAATCTACAGATCTAGATTTGATTACTCCCTGAATCTGTATTTTGATCCGTAAATTACTTTTGCTTATTACCTGAAATATGTCCTAAATTAAAAGATAATCCTGGAAGATTCTGAGGGCTATAACCTATCTCACATCTTAAAAAATCTGCTTTTAAAAAGAAGTCCAGGTCAAATACAAAATTATAACTCTTAAAGTAATCTTCCTAGATGATATTTAGTGAAAATTCAAATATTTGGATTGGTATAAACCTCTCAGATCTTCTGAAAGCATTGAAACCACAGAATGACACTGGATATATAGGTTTGTCAAGAATTATCAGTCTATGAGAACAGAGGCCACTGCATAAGTTATATCTTATTTTTTTCAAATATTTAACCTTCATTACTCATGCACAGGGCAGGCTCAATAAAAACCATCTCTAAAAACAGAATTATTAGAATTTAATCTGTAAGATTAATGATTTGATCAGAAAAGAGTACAAGAAAACAATATACTGTAAGAACCCTGCTGAAACATTGATTCACAGAGGAACAATTAATCCAATAGTTTCAGAATGGTATCAGAGACTCTGTTACTGAGATCAACCGCACACCTTTAGTGGGTATTGATAACAACATTTTAGGATATTTAATAACTTGTAAAAGCATAGTTTCAAAATTATTCAGAATGTTATTGTGATAATATTTTTGTTGTTTATCTCCAACAGTAACCATCCTTTTACAGAGTACTTTATCACCAATAATAAGCAAATTGTGTCTCTAGTGTGTGTGAGACTTAGGTCTTCCACCATATACGGCTGACTGAGTTGACTGCTAGACTGTAGGGTGTTTTGGAGTTTTTCCTTGCTGGAACATAGCGGCTAAAGATTTTATAGAATCCCTGAGAACACAGCAGTTCAGTGCCAACATGCTATTCCTCCTATACAGGAGGGAGGTCACTTCCAAGCAGAAATGCTAAAGGTACTCAGTGTGCTGTTTAATACAATAAAATAAGCTGTTTAACACAGCATCTTTTGTTTCTTATTCCTAAAATACTTATCCTAAGGGATTTGTTTTGATATTGAAAAGCCTGCAAACAATCACCTTACTAATTCTGGAGGATAGCTAAAATATGGTAATTCTGGAATATTACATTAAATAAAAAAATATTCAGATGCAATTTTCAAATCTGCAGCCTTGAGTTGGGCACACAGACATTAATAAATGTCTTGACGTTGACAGCTATTTAGCATGCTCAGCTCTTTTTGAGTTCTGTCCATATCTTCCAAAATTAGAAATTGATTCTTTCACTGGTTCCAAAAATCAGTTTCTTGTGCCAGCAACTGATGACTTATTGTAGTTTATTAAAAGCAAGAAAAAAAAACAAACCTCTGAATTTTTTATTAAGCAATGGTAGGGTTGAATTTTTGGGGGTAGGGTAAGGTGGGAGATCTGAGTTATTATAAATTTCCATTTTTTTAACCCAGGTTTTTCATTCAAATGTTCATTTCATGAGATCAGGTTTCAGTAAGAAAGAAATTGGAGTGAAAGTAAAAAGTGAGAGAACTCCACCTCACACATCTGGGAAGAAAGAGGCTAATGATTCCAAAATAACAAAGTTTCTTAAATGGATATTACTGAACTTAAAATATAAACTGCAGGCAAACACTGGAAAAACAAAGTCATTCTTTCTAATTTACCCAATTTGTTTCAGTATGCTGCTCTGTATTCAGCAGTGACAGTGTTTGGAAAGACACAACCATGTGTATCCATGGCTGAGGATAAGGAATGACTGGCCCTTTCAGCAGCGACATATATTTCTATCACCTTCAGCAGAAAGAACTAAATGCCAAAGACCTAAACATAGACTTCAACCCTGGAAGTATTTATTAGAGAAGAAGAGAGAATGCAAAACAAACAGTAGCAAACAGCAGACTAACACTACATGATGTTTAAATATTTTCCAATTATAAAACAAAAGTAATTCAAAAAATCTCAGTGTGAAGTGAGAAAAAAATCACTGAACTGATTACCTCACAATTTCCAAAGGCACTTGAGGTGATTTGAGAACTCTGACATGTTATCATTGCTACCATTAGAAATAAAAGAGCCATTTAAGTTGTCAAAAAAATACTTCTGATGAAAGAAAAAAAAAAAAATCAAGTATATAGCGTGTTTTTTCCACATTACCCATTTGTTAGAATTTAACAGAATTTTAGAGAACTTCCAGAGAATCCCATCTGACTTCTTTTATAACCTAATCAAGCCTTCCTCTAGAGCTACCTTGAGTTTTCAGGTTTCCATTGTATTCAGTACTTTCCAACCCATTCAAATTAGAATTCTATTTAATAGTCAGGCAAAACAGATTTATGTCTACTAGAAAGAAAAAGACCATTCATAATGGAAGATTTTAATTATCCTTATATTCCTTGTAGCAATGCACGCTTTTATCTTGTCTGCAGATCCAGAAAATTACTCTGTTGTCAATGTGATCAGTGATGTTAAATTATTTTGGCTGGTTTTTTTTTTGTTTGTTTGTTTCTGCCTGACTGTGATGAGAAAACATCAAGAAGTTAATTCAGAAAATCTGCACGATTCTCTTTTTAATAAGATGTGAATGTCAAGGTCAAGAGACTAAATCATGACATAGTAGAAATGAAGTCTAATACATTGAAACAGGTGTCTGATGTGTTGCAAAGTTAAAGATATCATTAGGACTAGAGAAAGAGGAGACGAGCAGTCACATGGGTCCTTAAGAGTGATACCAGTAATGTTAGTGAGAATAATAGCTGCTGACGTCCCAATGAAATTATCTACAGCAGAGCTGGATTATAAGGCACTGAAATAGTACTAGGAGAACTCAGAACTGACCTATTAATCACATATAGGACTAAAAAGCTCTACTGGCTACTAAAAGTCTGCTTCTTCTCACCTATGAGAACGTAATTCAGTAGAAACTTCCTGATATTTATAGTCACAGGCTAACGCAGAAGTAGAATATGTGAGAGAAAAATAATGAAAAAGTATTCTAAAATGTCTGCTAAAGAAATCACATCATGATTGAGAAAAAAAATAACCCACAAGAGAAGAATGTAACAGGATTGCTAGCTCACAGTTTCTGGAAAACATTTTCTCAAGAATCCACTACCCTTAAAAAAAATAAAGATAGAAAGCTCTTAATTATGTTCCAGTAACAGTCATTATGTTTTGAAACTTGTGTGTATTGGTATCGGTGTTCTATAATGCTTATAGAAAGATGTGCAGCAACAATACATAAAAAAATACAGCAGAGGCATCAATTCTGATTTCTGAAGAAAAGATGTAGTTCATAGAAAACATAAATAACTAAAAATATGACCATAAAAGTATTGAAAACAACTGTGAAAAGTGAAATAAAATGCAAACGACCAACAAATGCACAAAATATTATTGAAGAAATAAAAAAGGTGAAAGTATTCTTAAATATGACACAAATTACATCCTTTAAAAGCTACCTAGAAATTGTTGAAAAAATATCTTTTAAAACATCAATCTATTGTCTGTAGTGAGGAGAAGAGAAAACATTGTAATGTATTGCCAAATACACAAGCTAAATGAAAACAGAATTATTTCTGTAACTGAATGAGATATAAAGAACTGGTATGCCTGTTACTGTATTTCACTGCTCTCCTGACAGAATATGAAGTAATACAAAATTTCACCCATCAGTCATGAACACTGTAAAAGAAAATTAGGCTGTCAGTGCAAAATATCCAAGTTGGTAGTGTATGTTTAGCACATTAGCAAAAAAAACACCTACTATACTTCCTTCAGTTACTTAATTAGAAAAAAAAACAAATCTGAAATTTCAGAAAAATACGTATTTTGTCTGCATATACAGTACATAAAATTTTCAGCAGCAATAATAGAATTATTAAATCTGTAACACATACATATTATACCCAATGTATAATTTATATTCAGTTATAGAAAGCAATTGTACTTGATTTTGTGCTATTTTTTTCTAGAAATACGATAGGTCCCGTGTATTAAAATATGATAATCTAACAAGGAAATGGGAAATAAGTGTGCAAATAATGTGCTGAAGTAGCTAGATTTTTGATTCATCTAATTTAAAAAAAAAAAACGATTTGGATTATTCATAAATTATTTGTAATCTGTTTTTCTCACTGAGATGAAAAACCTATTGAGATAAGAAGCTGCTGCTAGGGACATCATAATTTATTAAACAGCTCTACCATGAGACAATAGGATCCATAGTTAATCGCTTCTGCTGTTTGCAGATTGCCCTATTCACCTTGTCATAGAACAACTACTATTGGAGCATTATATATAAAATATAACAGCTCAGAGAAAAGGACAGAAATAAAGGCATGTAAAATGACTATGTGGCCTAATATCGAGGGCATTCAACAGGACTACAGAATAGGAGGAAATTTAAACATAAGTCTCTCAATCGAGCTTGGCATACCGCTCCAGCAAAGAACTACTTCAGCCTACGCATCACCTTTTTACACATTGAAACTATTCATGCAATTTAAGCCCAAACTGCTACTGGTATTGACTAAACACACATTTTCAAAGAATACATTATTTACTAAAATGAGGTTAGATAACTCGGCACAAAAGCTTTCCACTGGTATCAATCTCATTTTCAAAGGCTTTTCCAGGTATCAATCCCACTTTCAAAGGTTTAAATGAATTTTTGAACCATCTTCCGGAACCTATTATTCAATGAATAATCTGTTTTGTGGATGGTTGCATCGCTCTCTCTTTCCTTGTTTTAGTAACTTTAAGAAAAGCAATTGATTACTAGCAATTTATTTTCAGACAGGTAAGTAAGGAATACATTACTTAAAAAGGACAGCATTAATAGTGAAAACAAGGTAATTTAAAATATTCTTAAACATTATATTTACATATTTTACATATTACTTGCATTACAGATACAATACAGGAACTATTTGAAATATAGTGGTTGTCCCACTAAAGCAGTTCTACCAGATCTCTATTACTTATTACTCCCAAAGTGGAACTCAGAAACGAATTCATTCAGCAGAAATCAACTTAGAACAAGAAGGGACATTCTAGGTGACACAGTCTAGTTTCCCTGGTGTTACAGGCTCCATACCATACAACCCCTTTCACAGCTGTTTTTAACATGCAACGGTTAATTATTTTCATGTTTTGCTACAATATGATATTGGAAGGCTATTCCAGAGCCTCCCTTGTCTGATAGAGTTTAGGAGTACTTTAATTTCCAGCCTGAAGGTCTGAGTGCCCAATTAAACCCCATTGATTTGTTCTACTTTGCCAACACAGCTCTAACAGAGAAGTATTAGAAAACTCAATAGAACTGTAGCCAAATCTGCCTAGCAGCTGGTTTAACTTGCTCTTAAAACTCTGCAATGATAAAGGATCCACAGGCATGACATTTCTCTTAACACCTGAAGCACATCCTTATCAGGAGTAACTTCTCTAAAATTGTTTTTTTTTTTTCAAAAAGAATCTTCTTCGACTCTGCAGCCAACTATCTCCCATTGCTGTAGGTATGTATCCCGAATACAAAAATTCTCTGGCATTTGCCATTTCATTTGACAGTGCATAAGCAATCGTGATGCTCAGTAGTTGAAAACATGGGTGTAGTAAAAAAATATACTGCCAAACACACTGCATTCCTTATACAATTTTCTTCATTTATTTCCATGTCCTAACCTCTACTGCAAGCAGAAAGAATTGAACAAAATCAGGTATTTTTATCCTGAAAATTCATAAAGGTCTCACAGAAAACTCCTTGATTGCAGCTTCCTGTAAGTCCTGGCAGTAAGGTCCAGTGCCTGGTGACTGCAAAAAAAAAAGGAAATTTTGCACCCATTTTTAAAACGATAGAAAAGAGGCTCCTGGGAACTATCAATCTGTCAGCCTCACTTCTGTACCTGGAAAGATCATGGAACATATCCTCCTAAAATCTATGCTAAGGCAAGTGGAGGACACAGACAGTCTGGCTACACGAAGGGCAAGTCTTGCCTGACCAACCTGGTGGCCTTCTATGATGGAATGACTACATCAGTGGACAAGGGAAGAGCTACAGATGTTGTTGCTCTGGACTTCTGTAAGGCCTTTGACACAGGATGCCACAGAATCCTTTTCTCTAAATTGCAGATACTTGACGGATAGACTGTTGAGTGAATAAGGAATTGGTTCAGTGGTTGCATGAAGAGGACAGTGGTCACCAGCTCAATGTCCAGATGGAGAACAGTGACACGTGGTGTCCCTCAGAAGTCCATACTGGGACCACTACTGTTTAATATCTACATCAGTGACATAGACAGTGGGATTGTGTGTCCTCAGCAACTCTTCAGGTGATACCAAGCTAAGTAGAGTAACTGACACACTTGAGGGACAGGCTGCCATGCAGGGAGACCAAGACAAGCTCAAGAAATGGATCAGTGTAACGCCAAGTGTAACGTCCTGCATCCACATTGGGGAGACCCCTGGTATCAATACAGACTGGGCAATGAGTGGATTGAGAGCAGCCCTGTGGAGAAGGACTCGGGGCTACTGGTGGATGAAAAACTGGACCTCATCTGGACTACTGTGTCCAGCTCTGAGGTCCTCAGTGTAAGAAAGACATGGACTGTTGAAGCAGGTCCAGAAGAGGGCCACAAACATGATTAGAGGGATGGAACACATGTCCTGTGATGAAAAGCTGAGAGAGTTGGGGTTGTTCTGCCTAGAGAAGTTGTCTCCAGCTCATTGCACGGGAGCTGGACTAGGTCCTTTCCAACCCAAAGCATTCTGCGATTCTATGATTTTATGTGCTTTTTATGTAGGATTCCACAAGAGACTCAGATCACTAGACAAAAATGCCTTCTTTTTCAAGACATCTGCTCTTTCTTCACATTATCCCCTAACAAACATTAAAGACTGTGCAAAACTTATATGGATAAAAGCACAGGACAACAAAGTCTCTTGATATCAGACATATGATACCTCTTAAAGCCTGTAGTGGTCATTGTTACAATTACAAATCTCATTCCAACTGCACTGATGTCCTCAACTTATTTTCCTGAAAACTAAAACTGATGTATCTTGAATACTCAGCATTTTCAGAGCACTTCAAGCACTGGTGAATAGCTAGTAGAGAAAAGTAGAGTTCTTCGAAATTTAGATATGCTTCTAATTATCTCATTCTGTGTCTTCTGTAACTGACAGTTAAAAAAAAAAAAAAAAGAATATATTTTCAGTAAGGAAAATATTATGGTATCATGGTTGTTCTGATGAGGTTTTTAAGGTTTTCTGGTGCTTCCCAAATCCCTGCTGTTACCTACACTATTGATAATGGGAAAGAATGACAAAACTGGACTATCATGTCACTTTCCAAGCAAATTCTTCAAGAGTTGGGAGGCACTTTAAGAATTTAAGATCTAAATGAAGGGCTGTTAAAAATACTGAGAGTATTACATTAACAGATTAAAATCTCTGGCTAACAGAAGTATGGATTCATCCTTACTGCAGCCTCCATTCTGTCTGCATTTCTGTCCTGAACATATTTGCATGGATGATGCTTTGACTCTATTGTTTCAGCATCCATGCGCATGTAACAGACTTCACTAGCTTCATTTTCACAGTACACCTGAATTGCAATAGTAAGTTGTTGCATGAAGAATGTGAACCTTAGCCATCTCCCTCTGCAGTGACTCACTGGCACATACAGCTCAAGGGTTCAGGAGGTAAGAAGTGCTGAGCTGATGGCAAACTCTGCAAGGGCTTTGCCTGGCCAGCCACTACCAAGGGCTGCATGCCAGGACACAGAAGTCCTTCCCTCACAGAGAGCACAAACTATAGACATTTTCTAACCAACAATGTTTTTAAAGGAATTTAAGTATTAAAATCCCTATCCTCTAAAATTTGAAATCAGACAACAGGTTCCAAAGATATAAAATGGAGAAACTGATCTGTATGGTCATGTAGGTCTCATTTCTTTAATAAACCAGGAAAAAAAAATCTCATATTTAAATATTTATATATTCAAAAGAGAGTCCAAAAGCACTTCTTCCTGTCCAGCATTCCGCATCTCTTCCCTTCAATAATACCTAGTAAAATCCTTACAAATATAGGGAAAGTAAATAGCATTTCAGGAAAGCAGTGAACTTAAACTCACAGTCACAAGTATGCTTACATATTTTATGTTTTCCAAGTATCAAAATATTTACTAAAAGTACTGCATAAGGACATAAGCAAACTTTTTTTTTTGGGGGGTGGGGTGGGGCGGAGAGCAGTGTTGGAGGCAGCAGAAATGAAACATTCAGTGAAGGATGCAAAGAGAAAAACTGAGAATTTCGCAGTTACTAGTCCGTATCTTTGTTTTCCTTAGTGGCATTTTTTAATACCTCTACCTATCTGATCAGATCTTTTTCTAAATACAGGTACATCCTGACATATTGTCATGTATTCTGTTTCAAGTAGATTCATTTTGCCTCTCAGGCTATTTTTTTTTTATATATATTGTATAATGAATGAAACAGTGGTCTGTGTACCCAATCTTATTGTAGGATTGCATGA
Source organism: Baryphthengus martii (assembly GCA_013396935.1). Taxonomy (NCBI): domain Eukaryota; kingdom Metazoa; phylum Chordata; class Aves; order Coraciiformes; family Momotidae; genus Baryphthengus; species Baryphthengus martii. Next base: position 11,452 of record VWZK01003093.1, on the reverse strand, counting down.
ATTGACAGTTTAAAAATGCTCATTACACAAAAAAATCTCTTAAAACTTTTATTCCTATTCACTTTGCAGGGGATGAGCAATGCTCTAAGTCATCATCTATAAAACCGTCCTTCTACTCCAAGGAACAAGCGAGAGAGCCTCTAGCTGGTACAATCCCTACCTTATTATGACTTAATCTCTGATTCCTGCTTGGTTGCCATAAATAGACATATATTAGCTCAGCTGCAGCTCAGCATGCATACCTTTTCGTGACTGTGGTATTCCCAGTAGCAGTTACTTCACCACAAGCCACATCTACCTGCAAAACGCAGTCCTAAGAAATATGATTAGGCTGTGATGATTATACAGCACATTGAAATTCTACTCTTGCTAAAGATACTGTATAGCACATAGCTCACCAACACATGCTGCAATAATTTAAGCATTACAACATTTAAGACTTGAAAATGTTTATTATATAGATGACGAACATGGCACTGTAACTGTCTTTTTGTCCAGCTGTGACTTCCTAACAAATAGAGATGGTTGAATATCCCAAACTAAACGCCCCCATTAAAATCTGCCTAATATTGGAAAGGGTGAATTCAATATCTGTGGGCTGGCCATTACAAATATTGTTGGATTAGAAACAGGGTTGGGGGGGCGGGGAAACAGCAGTCTTTAAGTAATCTCCTTCTTTGGGTGACTCCTAGGATTATTGCACTTCCATGAGACAGGTCAGTCTGGTACAGATATTCTAGGAGGGAGAGACCACTTTCTATGGCAGCTGTTCATAGGGCTTGAAAATTCTCGAGGGGAACTGCACAGTTACCTCTATACTTCTACACTGAAGAGTATTCCAAGGACACTTAGCACTAAAATTCCAAACATCAATAGGGAAAGAAAAGTTATTTGTTGACTGGTAACCTTTACCAAATCTGCATTTCAAGATTTCTGTGTTAAAGTACAGTCAAGAAAACTTCTCTCTCACATTAAAGACAACCAGGAAAAAATGTAGAAGGGCTGAAAGTACATTAAAAAATAAAGAAATGGACGTAGAGCTGAGTGTCTCCTGGCCTTTACATGAAAATTTTTCTGTATGACACTACCCTAATGTTCAAGAATTTATCATCTCCCACTTCTCTCCCAGGTGCAAATTTCTCCATAACTCAATACTATAACTACAAGATGAGGAAAAGGATTATTTTATTTTGATGGGTCAGTATGTTTGGTTTATCATCTCTTTGGAAACTAGCCATTCTATCATCATTTTTGTTGCTTATTACCATAGTTTATTTATTTATTTTTATTTGGAGACTGATAGAAGGTAAGACACTACAAAGATGATGTGACAGGAAGCCAAAAAGTGTCATATAGTAGGACATATACAGAGGCCAAATCCAGCGCAAGAAAATGAGATAGTGTGGCTAATTTGGAATGCCTGTAAAAGTTCAGACTCACTACCGACCAATTAAAACACTGATGAAAAGAAAAATACAAGAGCTCAACTGCAATTATAGGCCATATTTGTTAGGACAGTTAAGTCATGAGATCTGTTGCATGAAATGATACTTTATAATGCGCAGGACAAACCAGAGTGACAGATCTCAAGAGATTGCTGGGAACTTTCATATCGTCCATGAGTTGAAAGACATTGGATAAAATCCCTCTATCTGAGTTTAAGAATTAAATAAAGTATCTGAAGCTGAAAGTCTAAATTACTATAT
>VWZK01003092.1:0-21651 GCA_013396935.1 Baryphthengus martii | reverse complement strand
CCCACGGGGAAAGCGTGTGGGAGGATATCTTGACGTGCAGCGGTGTTGCAAGGAGCAGTCCTTAAGGATGAAAAACAGATACAGGGAGGAAAAAGATAAAGTTTTCAAGTGTTTTGAGTACGTGCTTCTATTTCTAGATGTGCTTTCTTTAACCTGGGTTACAAACAGCATCTCCTAAGTCACGTGGCAAGTCCACAGCACGACCAGGAATAACATTCCGGTCTCCCAGCTGCTGGTCCTTTAACCTACCCACCATATTTTCATGTTTGTGAGCGTCAGCCTCGTGGTTTACAGGAAGGTTAAGCAGTCACAGCGCTTTTCCAATGGTGGCTTTTTTTCTTTATCCTGTTCCTCAGAGCCTTCTGTCACAAACACTTTTCCCTCCACGTCGAGGTCTCGGTGGCGTCCTGCTGAAACAACACGTCGTTCGAGATCCCATCAGGCTTTGGAACCTCTTAGGTGAGTCCTGAAGAGCGGATGTCCAGGCAGAGGAGGGGAAAAGGTCTTTTGTTTTTTTTAGTTAAAATATGGACATTTCCCCACCTTTAACTGCCTGCTTTCCTGAAACTGAACCGGAGCTGTGGCATTCCTGGCTCCGGGAGCCGCCCACGTTCTGCAGGGGAGGTTCCAGGTTTTTGTTTGGTGACGGGGATGAGCGATGGATCCTTTCCCCGCCGAGCTCAGCAGGATTAAGCGAGCGCTCGAGTCATTCGCTCTAAAAGCTAATTTAAAAACTGCAGGCTTGAAAGTGGAGAATCTTTCTCTGCCTCATTAGCAAAGCCCGAGAGGAAAATGTCGTTCTCTTCTGTGGGCAATCCCACCGGCTGACCTTGCTGGGTGCCTTGCACTGGGATAAGTTCAAAGAGCACGGTAGAAAACGTTCCTGGAGTTGTTAGAGCAAGAGCACAGAAAGGCAGAACAGAGGCCGTTGTTTCCTTGCAATCCTCTTCAAATTACAAAAAAAGATGAATTTGCCGGCGACTGAGATGTGAACAAAACGAGTCACGGCTCTTCTGGCCGCTGTGAGCTTGGTGACCTTGGGCTGCTTTACCTTTAAGAGGTTTTTTTAAGTTAAAATAAACTCTGTGTAACCTTTCAAACGGCAGCGAATCCTCTGGCAGAACCAGCTGGGGACAAGCAGCCCAGTTTCTGGGCTTGCTGCTCTTTCCGACACTGAAGACATTTCTCCAACTTATTTCCTTTGCCACAACTGTCTCTGCACAAAGCTGTGTTTTGGTTGGGTTCTCAAAAAAATAGCTGTTGTCTGAGGGAAGTGGAGGAGCGTGTCCCTCCGGCAGGGCTGTCCCGTTTGCGCGGCTGCGGGCCGGAGCGCTGCGCTCGGGTGGGTGTGGAGCTCGGCTTTCTCCGTGTTTGGAGCTCACATAGTTTTTTCTGCCATCCTCACTCCCCTCTCTCACTGTCTCCTGAGGTCTCCTGGTAGTAACTCCTGAACTCTGCTCACCCACAGGTAGCACTTACTCTTTTACTACTTCAAGCTCTCGAGGGAGTAACCAGAAGAATGGAGGATTCAAGAAGAAATCTCCCCAGGAGGATGAGGGTAAGTGCGTGCCGAGGAAAGGTGGTGAGGGACACAAACCGTGTCTGTGTGTGTGAGGGGTAAGGGTGGACCAAGAGGAGCAGAGTATTAACTGAGTTTTACCTTGGGGGTTGTGTCGTAGAGCGTTTTGACTTCCTAAATGTGTGTTAGCTCCATGCTGTTCTTCAAGCTGGGTTCTGTTTCGTTGTTGTGGGTTTTTTTTTCTTGGGTTTCACTTACTTTTCCTGTGGATGTGTCTTTGCTTCTAGTGATTTATAGAGCTCAAAGTGACAAACTGCTCCCTTGCAGAGTTCATAGCTGTGTTACTAATGGCACTTGCTCAGAAATTTTTAATTTTTTTTAACCCAGTCTTCCTAGATCCATTTTTTTTACAGGTCTTATGCTGCCTAAGCCCCAGGCACCCCACTGCCCAGGATGCTTTGCAAATGAGTTTTATCCCTCTAAATGTGTTCTGTGGTGCAGCAGCTCAGGTTGAGGAGGGGAGAAGGACCCTCGCTGCACCTCCAGCTGAAGGGCCTGAGGGCTTTAATGACACAGTGGGGCTGAAGGGCGATCATTGCAGTGCCCTAAACAAAAACCTTGTGTAACTTCTGAGAGGCTCTGCTCCCCTCACGGGGGACACCGTTATCTTCCACCTGTAGGTTTTCACCAAACATTTTGTCATGGGTTTGTGGGTGCCCCTTCAAGCCTTGATATTGTTGTCAGCTGGTCTAAATCTCCCTCTTTCAGTTTCAACCCATCCCCCCTCGTCCTGTCCCAACAGGCCCTGCTCCAAAGTCTGTCCCCATCTTTCTGACAGGCCCCTGGAAGCCCTGAAAGGCCCCCAGAAGGTGTCCCTGGAGCCTTCTCTTCTCCAGGCTGCACAAGCCCAACTCTCCCAGCCTGGCCTCCCAGCAGAGGGTTCCAGCCCTCCCAGCATTGCTGGGGCTCCTCTGGCCCCGCTCCAACAGCTCCCTGTCTCTCCTGGGATGAGGACTCCGGAGCTGGACACAAACAGATGGCTCTGGACCTTTGTGCTGCGAGCTGCAATGCTTTTAACGTTGTGCTTAAGTCACACAGGCTGTAATCTAATTTTATAAGCTCCGTGATAAACCTGTGCCCAGGTATCAACAAAAAAAAAATGCGGTAGCTTGGCTTGTCCTTCGTCCCGTTTAACCTTGGAGTAACTCGCTCAGTTCCGAAGCCAAAGCTGCTGCTCCCCAGCCTGCCTGGTGTCACCGCAGCCTCCCGAGGGCCAGGGCTGTGGCTTTGCCCGTTTGATCCCTTTAACTGGGCTGAGGTTTTCGGTGGGACGCGGGCGCGAGTCTCGCAGAGCCCTCGTTAAGAAGGTCCGAGCGTAGAGGTTGGGGCCCTTGGCGCTTTCGGGACCACCCAGGGTGCCCCTGAGCGCCGCCCCTTCGAGAACCGTCGCCGTGAAAATGAGTAAACGGCTACGGGCCGCCTTCGGTGGCCTCTTTTGCTCCGATGATGAATGGCTGGCTTGGCTTTGGGAGGGGAATTGCTGCCCCCGGACTCCAGGGGAATACTCATCTCGGCAGTAATTATTAAAAAGAACTCTTCAAACTGTCACCGCGGCCCTCGCAAGATGTTAATCGGCGAGTTCAGATTCAGGGTTAATGGCGACTCGTTGCCGCGCCCGGGCTTCGGGAGGCTGAAAAAGCTGGAAGCGTTCCCACGGCTGTGGCTCGCGAAGCGTCGCATCCCGTTCCTGGGTCTCAGTTACGGAATGTTGCGGGGGGGCTTGTGGTGGCCTGTGAAGAAGGTCACGCTTCCAGCTTAGAAATAGGTTGGGTTTTGTCCTTAATTCAGTGCAGGGTAGAGGGAGGCTCTGTGTTGCCTTCTAGCTTTCTAGAAATGGTGGTTTTTTCCTGAAACTCTTCAGCTGTAGGTTAAAGGTCCTAGACAAGCTTAATCCCTAGAAATTGGAGAAGCTGTTGGTGTCGAGCTCTCCCCTGGGCAGCTTCTACCTTGCAGGGGTGATTTTGTGAGCATATCCTCACTTACCTGGTGCTTTAGAACACGTTCTCCACATCCTCACGTCGTCTGAAATGTGATCAAGAAAAATACTTTAGCAATAGTTGACCCTGTGTTGGGAACAAGCCTTTCCTGGGAAACCTGGAGCAGAGCTGGGAAGGGAGTGAAAAATGAAACCGGGTCTCTGAAGGATGTAGGACTTTTTTGAGCGTCCGCCCGGGTCGTACGTTCGTCCCTCGGTTTGTTCACAGGGTCTGCTCGGTGGCTGGGGATAAATGTTGGTGGCAGAATTAGGAATTAGGGTAGGGATTTGCAAATCAATGGGGTCTGGGCTGCAGGAGCCAGGTGCTCTCGCAGTCCAGGGGCACAGCATTAATTTCTTTCTGGGTGTGGAGTAGTCTTTATGTCTGGTGAGTGCTAAATCATATCTCGAGAGCATCCCCTTAGGACTGGAAAGGGGAGGAGACGGTGGTTGTCATCTCCCTGGCTCAGCCCTGACGCTGAGCTGGGCTGTGACAGCCCTGTGCAGACCACAGCCTTGTGACTTCCCCTGGGTGGTGCAGAAAAAAAGAAGTTGGGAGTCCAGAGAAAAAAAAGGGTTTGGTGGCAAATAGTTGGAGCAAACCATCCTTTTTTCTCGTGTCATCGCGTGGGTATGTCTCTGAGACGGGAAAGGCCGGAGAAATCACGTCTGGTGTGGGAATTTCTTCCATACGGATCGTTCCTGTGGACAAGTTGTCAAGCCTTTTCCAACGTGAGGCTGGGTGTATAACACAGGAGAAATTCTGTCTTGTTTTTAGAGTGAGTGGGGGTTACTTCCCTGGGTTTGGTGCCCAGGTGAGCTGCGCCTCGCGCCTCCCGCGCTATTTCGGCTTCGCTGCCAGCGCAGGTATTCGCTTGGGTCGTAGAAACGCTGCTGCTCTCGTGACACGGGGAGTGCAGAGCTCCCCAGGCAGCAATTATCTCCTGTAATACTCTGCTGTGGGATTTACCAGTGACAATGAGGACTGGATTTACTCCTCATATTTTCCGGTGGATGTGTTAGTGGCAGCCTGAGGACCAGCCCGTGTGGAAGCTGGTTACGGGCACGTGGGTTATAGTTGTTCTGGAGCTGGGGTTTGAACAACGAGGGTCTGATGGTCTCTTCTCTGCCCCAGTGAGGCCGCATCTGGAGTATTGTGTCCAGTTCTGGGCTCCCCAGTTCAGAGGGACAGGGAAATACTGGAGAGAGTCCAGCTGAGGCCGTGAGGATGATTAACAGGCTGGAACATCTCTCCTGCGAGGACAGGCCGAGAGCCCTGGGGCTGGTTAGTCTGGAGAAGAGAAGCCTGAGAGGGGATCTGATTCATGACTATAAATATCTGAGGGGTGGGGGTCAAGTGGAAGGGGCCAGGCTCTTGTCTGGGGTGCCCAGCGCCAGGACAAGGGGCACTGGGCACCAACTGGAACCCAGGAGGTTCCCTGGGAGCGGGAGGAGAAACTTCTTTGGTGGGAGGGGGTTGGAGCCTGGCCCAGGCTGCCCAGAGAGCTTGGGGAGTCTCCTTCTCTGGAGAGATTCCAAAGCTGCCTGGACCCTGCGCTGCTGGGCCCCCTGCTCTGGGTGACCCTGCTGGAGCAGGGGGGTGGCACCAGAGGGACCTTCCAACCCCCACCAGGCTGGGATTCTCTGATGGCTTTATTTGGCCTGTGTCCACGTTGGGCCGGGCAGGTGAGACAACCTCTCATTTCAGAACAGAATGACATTTGGTGGGGTTGTAATGGGTCTAGTGAAGTGTGACCATCTGAAGTCTCCCAGAGCAGGACCTGAGTCCCTCCCAGCGGGGAAATGCTGAGCAGAGCGCTTCAAAATAGGTCTGAAATTGCTGTCTGCCTTTGTGCACAGTCAGTGACCTCTGGAAGCGAAGGGCTCATCGATTCCTCCTCTTACTGAAGCAGCAATCAGAATGAAAGAGGCGATCCTGCCGCGTGTGGTGTGCCCCACGGCCTGGCTTTTGGGGCACTGGGGACCGGCCCGATAACGGTCGCAGCGATGGGACGCGAGCGGATTTTTTTTGCTGTCTTGCAAAGGTGCAAAATTTACCTCCTTCCGGGCAACTGTTGAGTTTCCATCCGAGTCCTCGCGCTCCCACAACCAGGGTTTTGACCTGCTGCCGTTTCACGTGGACGGCTGAGGCCTCGTGGTCCGACCGTTGAGGAGCCAGAAGGGTCTGGGAACATCACACAGTCCAAAAAACCGCCTCACTTGCGTAACCTCGGCCAAGTCCCACAACCTCCTTTGTGAGCCGAGCCAGACGACGGCCTGTGTGGTGCGAGTTGGGAACTGCTCCTGAGCCTGGTCCCGCAGGAGGAACCAAACACGTCACAAAAAGTATCAAAGATGCTGTTGTTTTAGTCCTTGTTGTTTAATTTTCCTTTCTTTGGGTCAGAAATTCCACAGTTACGTGCTCATATATTATTTTTTTTTTTTTTTTTTTTTTTTAGAGGAAGAGAAACGCAGGAAAAGGGAAAATCAGATGCACCTTGAGCGCTTGCGGGCGCTGCTCATCGTAACTTTCCTGGTGCTGATGTTTCGCTTCATGGTTGGCGAGAACAGAGAAGGGACCAACATTTCTTGGAACTATTTTGTGAACGAGATGCTGGCGAAGGGGGAGGTCCAGAGGATCGAGGTGGTGCCGGAGAGCGATATCGTGGAGATTTATCTGCACCCGGGAGGAACTCCGCACGGACAAGTTGTGAGTGGCTTTCTGCCTTGGGATCGGTGGTCTGAGGTTATCCTGTTGAAAAGAACTGAATTAGTGACTCTATATGGCTGGTAAAAATTTGCTCCAAAACGTGGTAAATCGGCTCTTTGCTCATTTTTCTCTTTCTCGTGTTTGAGATTCAGGGACTTCTGTTACTCATGTCCACTTGGACACTAAGACTTTTATATTAAATGGTAAAAATAAATAGTAAAGGCCTGGGATAAAATCTTACACGGGGAAAAAATAGTTTTTTCTACCAGCTCAATCTGATACGTGAGAGAGTATCTAGAGAATTGTGAACTGATTACTAGATCTTGTTTCCAAAATTTTCTCCTCTTTGGATTTTAGTTTCAAGCATTCTGTCAGACTCCTCCACACTTCCTCCCTACATCTTCCAAACAGGAAACAAAGCAAAGCTTAACTACACACTTACTTCCAGGAGTTGTCACTAAGAATCACTACAAACTACTGTTGCTGGGTACCTCCCGTTTCGCTCAGTGACTTGTGATCCGTTTGCAAGCTGCTGGGTGAAATTAATTGGGCAGAAAGAGGATCCAGGAAGGCCAAGTGGAGCACAAGGCACCTTTTGCCCAGCAATTTGGCTTTCCAGACAGAGGGCAAATTTTTGTCTGAGTAACTGGCTTGATAACCCTAACTCCATCCCCCAGCTTGCACAGAAGCTTGTCCGTGGTGGGCACTTCTGCTCATCCCCGTGGCCGCCTGCTCTGCTTAACGTGCTGCTGTTGCTTTGGTGTCCCCAGAACGTGACCCTGCTGTACACCATGCGGGTGGCCAACATCGACAAGTTCGAAGAGAAGCTGAGAGCTGCTGAGGACGAGCTGAATATCGATGAGCGAGAGAGAATCCCCGTTTCCTACAAACACCCCGGGTTTTATGGAAAGTATGATAGAAACTTGTGCTTTCTGTTGATCTTCTCTTGGTGACAGTGTCCCTCGTTGAGAGAGGAAAGTCGCTTGCAGCTAAATGTGGTTATATAGATACAGAACAAAAATCATAGAATCATGGAATGCCAGGTTGGAAGGGACCTCAAGGATCATCTGGTCCAACCTTTCAAGCAGGGATAAAAAAAAAAAGAAAAAAAATTTAAGTGAGTTGGCCCAACACCCTGTCAAGTCGTGTCTTAAAACTGCCCAGTGTAGGGGAGTCCTCCGCTTCCCTTGGGAGAATATTCCGACGTTTAATTGCTCTCATTGTAAAGAATATTCTTCTGGACTCCAACTGGAATCTCCCCTGGAGCAACCTGCAACCATTCCCTTGTGTTCTCCATGTGACCCCTTGGTTTGGAGCCCTCTTTCAGAAAGAGGCATGCTCGGGACGTACCTCAGTGGTTCAAAAGTGCCGGTTCCCAGAAGGTGTCTGAGATGTTTTGGGTCAGCGTCAAGCCAGCAGAAAGTCCACGTTTTTGAACAGCTGAGCACTTCTTGTCTTTATCGATTATTCAAGTGCAGAGCGTGGTAGAAATCTGGACTCCACGAGTGGTGGTGTGCCCTGCTCTGTGCAGGACCTTCCCCTGTGAGAGTGCTTCGAGGAAGGGCTGTGCAAATAAACTCCTGGGTTTGGCTGCTTCTCCCGACAGCTGTAGATCAGAGGGCAGCCCGCGCTGGCACTCGCTCCAGCTGCGAGCCACACACTGAGCGGAGCGGCTTTGATGCTAGCAGACAAAATCTCAGGGAGGGGGGCACTGCCGTTAAATTTACAGCCCTTTCCTGTTACCTGAAACCAAAAGCCTTTACTGGAGAGAGAGAGAAGAAAAAAAAAAAAAAAAAGCCCAAACCTGCTCAAAGCTTTTATTTCTGAAATAAGCCATAATGAGCAAGAAGAGGGAAGATCTGTCAAAAGACTCCAGAGGGCTGGCTGGGCTTTGTTCTCTGCTTTCATATCACGAGCTGGTGTTTGGTGGTGGCTTATTCTGAAGCACTAACAGGGAGCTGCAGGGCAGGAGTCCTGCTGCTGAGGAAAGAAATCCGAATTCCTGATGGGAGATAGCACCGTGCTGCTGCTGTTACCTGCTGGGGTGGCCTGGTCAGCTGCTGGTGCACCCTGCGGAGCCTCTCCTCCGCTTTTAGTAGCTCCGAGGGTTTGGAGCCTGGTGGCTTTCCCACCGGAGGTGCTAGTCTCCAGTATGTGTAACTCTTCCTCCCAGGCATCAAAATGTGAAACAAATGTCATGTTCATATAAGAATGGGTACCCACATTGGTTTTTGTCTAGTTTCTTGTCCTCTCAACAACGTTTGCAGGTGTTTAATATGTGGCTTAGATGAAGATAAACTTTTTTAATTAATCGTGCGATATGAGGCCTTTAATTGCAATTCAGGACTTGCCCATTTTTTTCAAACTTGGGTGTAACAGGAAGAGTAGATGGAACAGTCAGCCACCAACACAGGCTGCTGCCCCTGCCCCTGAAAATATTATTTCTATTTTTCTTAAGAGACTGTAGGGTCTGAAGTCTCTCGGGAGACCTGGTGAATGTCTGGAGAATTCAGAGTGTGGAGTCTGAGCCTGTGAGGTGCAGAGCACTCACAGCTCAGATTCCTTTTGCTCCAAGATGTGGGCACTTGATGTGTTTCAGATTTAATCCTCTTTGCACAGTTGACAAACTGAAGGTGACTTTCGGTTTCCATTGTTGCCTGGGATCCTTCACCGAGCAGAAATAACTGCAGCTGGATATCTAGCACACGCTGGTCCCCTTGCTTCAGTAAATCATCCCTCTGTGAGGGCTGGAACACGCATTCCTCGTTAAAGATAAGACACACAAGTGTGGCAACACCAGATGATTTCACAGGCGTGTGAAGCAGAACAGGGCCCCACAAATCTCAGCCTGTCATCTGACATCTGATCATTTTTCCTCCTGTTGAAAGCTTCCTTTGTTTAGAGCTCGCAGGGTATTTGTCCTCAGCCTGTTTGTCTTGTAGCTGTATCAGTTCTGCAGCGTCATCGCTGCTCCTCTTCTCCTTCCTCGTGCCGTTGGTAGCGCAAAGGATCCAGAAAATGGATGGATGCTGTTGGTTGCCACAGAACTTCTTCCTGCCATCAGGAACTTCTGAGAGACTTGACCAGGGAGGGCCAACCAGACGAGACAGAGCAGCCTCCTAACAGGAGACCCACGCTGGGAATGCTGGCAGGGTGAGGGGGGTTGGAGTCTCCCTCGTGTTGCCAGACGCAGTGAGCTGCCTTTGGGTGAGCTGCCAGCCCCGCTGGGTTCTGACTGCCTGGAGGTCCTGCTCGTTTTAGAAGTAGAAATGTCTCTGCAGGGGATGGTGAGGTCAAATTTCTTCCACAGCTGTAGGCAGTATTTGCCAGTGTCCTCTCTTTAACTTTCTAGGTTATGTAATTGTTGGGGGTTTTTTTGTTGTTGTTATACATACATAAAACCCCATAAAAATTCGATTTTATGGGTCGTGTCTGCTCATCGATGCGCTTGTTGCCTAAACGTCAGGACTTTTAAAATTGTTTTGGGTGGGAAAGACCTTCAAGATCAAGTCCAACCATTAACCCCACACTACTACGTTGAGCAATATTTGCCACGCCGTGGCCGAACGTTTCAATTTATACCTGTCTGGCTTTTGTCCTTTTAGTGACATCATTTCCCTGATAGTGACACTTATGGCTGTGTCCATGTTGTGGAGCATCTTCCGCCTGATCAGGGTCGCGGGCCGGGCAGGAGGATTCAACGCCTTTGTGAGTATCCTGGGTTTTGATGTTGTTTGCAGCCTGGGGGTTGTCATCTCCTCCCTTTTCCCCAGTCAAATCAACGCAGAATGAAAATTAACTGGTCACAGAATCTCAGAATGCCAGGGGTTGGAAGGGACCTCGAAAGATCGAGTCCAACCCCCCTACCAGAGCAGGAGCACCCAGAGTAGGTCACACAGGAAATGTGTCCAGGCGGATTTTGAAAGTCTCCAGAGAAGGAGACTCCACCACCTCTCTGGGCAGCCTGGACCAGGCTCTGTCACCCTCACTGTGGAAAAAGCGTTTCCTCGTGTTTACACAGAACCTCCTCTGTTCCAGCTGCACCCATTGCCCCTTCTAACATTGAAGGTCACTGAGAAGAGCCTGGCTCCGTCCTCCTGACACTGCCCTTTCCATATTTATAAACATTCCTGAGGTCACCCTTCAGGCTCCCCTTCTCCAAGCTCCAGAGCCCCAGCTCCCTCAGCCTCTCCTCAGCAGGGAGCTGCTCCACTCCCTTCACAAGCTCAGGGGCTCTGCGCTGGACTCTCTCCAGTAGTTCCTTGTCCTTCTGGAACTGGGGTGCCCAGAACCGGATCCAGTGCTCCAGGTGGGGCCTCACCAGGGCAGAGCAGAGTGGGAGGAGAACCTCCATCAACCTGCTGGCCATGCTCCTTCTAATGCCCCCCAGGAGCCCCTTGGCCTTCCTGGCCACGAGGGCACCTTGTTGGCTCAGGGTCATCCTCTTGTCCGCCAGGACTCCCAGGGCTTTTTCCCCAGAGCTGCTCTCCAACAGATCAGCCCCCAACCTGTACTGATCCCAGGGGGTTGTTCTTCCTCAGATGCAGAACTTTACACTGGCCCAGTCCTTGGGCCTCCTTGGTGAAGTGCTGCATCTACAACTGGTGCCAAGGACCCGCCGGTTGTGACCCATCTCGCATCTTTTCCCCTCTCGCTCCTCTGTTCGGTGGCTGCCCTTTCTCTCCGCGGCGGCAGGAAGGGCTGAGCTCGGTGAATCTGCCTCCCCAGTTCGCTCTGCTGGTTTCCAAGGCCGTTAATGCGTTGCAGCTGCAGATGGTGTTGTTCCCTGGGTCCTGCCAATCCGCCTCCCATACAGGCAGGAATTGCTGCTTTCTGCAAAACGAGCTCTCCATTTAGAAAATATGTTCAGATTCTGGATTTCATTATGCGTTGGCCTGTTCCGCTCCTGCCGCACGCCTCGCTTGCAACATCGCTCCCATCTCCTCCTCCCCTCTCCCAGCCCTGCCTGGATCAGCTGATGAAACCCTGTGGAAATCGGCCCGGGGTGCCCTGCCGTTGTCCGCAGGGATTTGGGGATGAAAATGGGGTGAATTCAGGCCCTCGTCACATTTCCCACTCAAGCTCCTCTGCCGTTCTCTGCTGGCCCGGGGATTCTCTTTATGCCACGGGACGCGGCCGCGCAGAGAAGAGGATTTTGAAGAAGTGTTGAGTAACCAGAGCCTTGAGGACTCGTTTCTGTCCTTGCCCAAGTGGGGACAGCTCTGCCCTGCGTGTTTAACTCCTCGTTTGGATCAGCTGATGTTTCTGAGGCCTCGGAAGCTGTAAAGTTGTTTCTCAAAGAAAAAATTCCCCGAGTAGCTGTTTTCGGTGGAACATAACGAGCAGTTACAAGCAGGGCTTTTTAACTGCATTCTTGTTGTGACTGTCGCTGTGGTTTAACACACACCAGGAGACTGCAGCGTGGTGTCTGTTAAACTCCAAACCTACAGGTCGGTCCTGGGCTGTGTCGCAGTAGAAAGCAGGGGCTGCACCGTGCTGCCCGATGCCTGTTTATAGGCATTTAGAAGACAGTGTTGGTGATTATTTACCACTGACAAGTATTCATCATCAATACCTTTTCCTCAAAACGATACCTAGCAGATGTGTATCAAGGATCAGAGCGTTTGGAAATCAGGGAGAAGATCCCAAATAAGGTTTTGAGCATTTTGTGCGTTTTTAATAAGTATCCCTGCCTGGTCTATGTGGAGTTTGAGCTGGATTGTGTTGGGATTCTCACTGTGGGTTTATTCTGTCTCTCCCCAACATGTTGGGTAAATAAAATTTGAGTCAATAATCCCTCTGTGAAGTGTTTCCAAAGCACAAGTTAGGAAAACGCCAACGGGTCGGTGGTCGTTCTAATGCTGTTTGTCAGGGACAGCTCCTGCCTGTGCTGTGCTGACTCCCAGAGCACGCCCACCAGCCTTTCCAGACCGTTGCTTTGCCCAGCACCAGAGCACATCTTCACTGCTTGTGCCGCCTCCCACAGAACCAGCTGAAAATGGCTCGTTTCACCATCGTGGATGGGAAATCTGGAAAAGGGATTAGCTTCAAGGATGTGGCGGGAATGCACGAGGCGAAGATGGAAGTGAAAGAATTTGTGGACTATTTGAAGGTATGTAAAAGCAGAACAGAGCAAGTGCTTACTGCCTGTCTTCTGGGATCGAGGGCTGACCTGGGGAGGAGGGCGTGTTCTGCTCTTCACCCCTCACGATGCCGAGCAGCCCCCATTTAAACAAGCTGGCAGCCTTTTTTACGCTGTGATCAGCACGACCCGCTCTCTCTATTTCCAGTTCCTTAACGGGAACGCAGCCGTAGCTGCTCCCATTAGCTGCTCAGGCCAGAAACAGGATGGGGGAGCTCTGGGAGGCCGTATCCTCGTGCAGATCTGATGGAGCTGGGTTGTCCTTGCAGAATCCCGAGCGCTACCTCCAGCTTGGGGCCAAAGTGCCCAAGGGTGCCCTGCTGCTCGGCCCGCCGGGCTGCGGGAAGACCTTGCTGGCGAAGGCCGTGGCTACGGAAGCGCAAGTGCCGTTCCTGGCCATGGCGGGCTCGGAATTTGTGGAGGTGATCGGAGGTGGGTACGCGGCTCGGGAGGAGGGGAGATGAACATGCTAGGTCTGTGCTGGAGTTGGAGGGTGCTGGCTGGGCCTCTGGCAAAGAAAGGACAGAGCTCTAGCCTGTCTTTGGATGTAGAGGCTGAGTTGGGTACTTCTCCTGAGAACAGAAAAGGGTTTCAGTGGTAGAGAGCACTTAATTATATAGTATCTCAAGTGCATGCCCTCTGAATTGCTAGTTTTTCTTTCTGGCAGTGTGTAGCCACAGTTCTTCACCTAAAAGCATTATCTCTGACTTCCCTCTACTAGTATTAAAGCCATTGACTGAGGCTTCTTGCCTTGCTCGAGTCTGCTGATGGATTTTCTGCTGCTCGCTGCTGATGGGGGAAGTGTGGCCCCTTTGTCTCTTGGGTTTTCCATCTGCCTCCTTTTCTTCCTTCCTCCCAGGCCTCGGGAGACCTGACAAGGGTCAGTGTGCCGGAACAGGCTGGATATTTCTGCTTCTGGCCTGTGGAAGGACAGGAGGTTGTGTTAGGGAGCAGAGCTCCTCCTACAGCAGCTGTAGGAGTCCCTGCAGTTTGGGCAGCTCATGCTCCAGGAGGAGCAGCACCTGTGCACTAAACACAGGAGTTCTGAAACTGATTTGTTTTTTTTGTGCTGGGAATGTTGAGAGAGGGACTGTCACCCACTGAGGGTTTGCCCAGTGTCAGGTGTCTCACTGGAGGGCAATACTCCTCGTCTCCCCATACTAACAATTTTTAACTATGAGGCTTTGGGTTTTTTTCCCTTCCTCTACAGGTCTTGGAGCTGCCCGAGTTCGGAGCCTGTTCAGAGAAGCGCAGGCTCGTGCGCCCTGCATCGTGTACATCGACGAGATCGATGCCGTGGGCAAGAGGCGCTCGACCAATGTCTCTGGTTTCGCCAACGCTGAGGAGGAGCAGACCTTGAACCAGCTGCTGGTGGAAATGGATGGTCAGTATTTCAGCGGTCGGGCTCTTACCACCCCAGAGGTCCGAGCCGTTGGCCTGTGCCTCCTTTTCCTGTTCACCTTGCCGTGCCTCTCTAGCATTCTCTTCTTGCTGAGGTAATTGCACTGGAACGTTTCCCTTTTCCCTGGGACAAGGCTGGCTTGCAACTCACAGCCTGCTCGGGACTCAGCCCAGGACTGCAGCTTGGTCCTGTCCTTGCTGAAAGCCCATCTGTATGATGAGTGATAGCTGTGTTTCAGACTGCTTTGTGGAGGGGCTGTGGCCTTGAAGGTCAGGGGTTTTTGTTCCCTGATGCGGACACCAGTGTGGCCTTGCCCTGGTTTCAGAGGTTGTCGTGTCACTCACTTGAAGTGGGTCCGTTCTCTGTTCTCCTCCTCACCAGCTGCTGCACCAGGAAAAGCAGGAGCAGCTGCTGTTGAGCATGGGGTTTGTGGATGCTGTGTGTCCGGTCTTTGCTTCACGCTGACCTGGGCTTTCCTGTGGAACCTCTTCCTGAGGAGATTCCTGAACCTATGTAGCCCACCACTAGCCCCCGTTTCTGAAGGCACCGTGCTGTATCTCTCTTCTCCTGTCCTTGGCTGGGCACAGCTACCCTAGAGCTGCCGGTGCAGGAATTGGCTCAGGACGGAGCTGCGGTGAAGTTGTGGAGAGAACCCTCTTCAAACCTAGACGCATAGACAGGCTTTTGAGGATTTGAGGCTAAATCTAGTAAATTTTAAAACCTTGGAGCCAACTGTTTTTGTGAAAACCTAGAGTCAGGAGAGCGTAGCGTGACAATCCAGAGCGAATTGGCAGCAGGCGCCGCGTGAGCATCCACCCGCTGATAAAAGCAGCAGCAAGCGTGCGTTAGAGACGGCGGCTGGCAGAGGGCAGCAACCCCACAGGCTCTCACTCTGCTCAGTGGTATCTTTTCCCACTGGCAGTTGGAGGAGAATTATTTACAGGACCGAGGAACCAGAAGAAAATGAATTGGCAGCAAGGGCACTGCTCTCTGTAGAGGGTAACGCTGGGGTCCAGCTGGCTGTTAAACATTGCTGGATGTTTGCTGTCTTCCATCTAAGACAGGTAGTGGTTTACAGCCTGTTAAGGATTAAAGTTTAGTTGTCCCAGAGGGAGGTGAGCAATGTAACACATCAGTTCTCCTGTCCTTGGGCTTGCTCTTGTGTTGTCTGCCTGAGCACAGCGTCCCTGCCTGAACTGAGAGAGAAGCTTTGCAAACAAGCCCTGGTTTGATGCCGCCCTGCTGGGTGGGCTCTGCCCGCAATCGGCCCTTTCCTCACACGCTTTCACCAAGTGCCAAAAAGAATCGGTCCTTTGGCTTTTTTTGGTGATAGCTCTGTCTGAGCCTGCAGCACCGACCCAGCTTGTGATGTTTCTGTTGCTGTATAACCACATCATGGCAGGGCAAGGAATACCTCAGTACCTGCCCAGCAGGGAGTGTTTGATCCCTCAGCTGTTTCACAGAATCTTAGGGGTTGGAGGGAACCTTGAAATATCATCTAGTCAAGACAAAGCTGCCTTTCCCTTGCCTGTAACCGTGACACTTGTTGTCTTCTATGAAAAATGAAAAGCTGTCGTACACTAAAAGCATCCCCCTTTCCCCAAACCTTGTTAAAGGGCTTAAAACTGCTTGCCTTTTTTTTTTTTCTTTTTATTCTACTGAATATTGCATTTGGTGTGAAGTAGAACATGTCCTAGCATCCAGCAGCATGGCTGCCTTCTGGTGATTGCTCTGGAGTCGACCCTCTTCTGTTCAAGGAGAGAAGCTGGGGCTTGTCAGAACGCTTTCAGCAGAGGGTAGACGTTCCTCCGTGCTGCACGCAAGATGATCTGTGATTCTGGATCTCTGCCCTCGCTGCAGAAGGAGGAGAAATTGTAAACAGGAGCACAGCGTGGCACGGAGTGGGTAGAGCGGTCCTGCCGTACGGAGACCCTCCAGACCTCTCTCTGCTTCAGCACAGGTGCTGTCCAGTTTGTGAAGGAGAGGAAGGAGCTTTAAACAGGTCCTAAACAACCCGGTGGGCATCTGGTTGTCAGAGGAACGTGCTTGACACACACAATGCTACTTAGACACCAGAAATCACCTTCACTGCGTGTGCGCTGTTCCCTGGGGCTTTGCACCTGCACTGACTTCAGCAACTTGGCTGAGCACGTAAATAAACGCCGAGCGAACGTCACCGATGAGAGCTGTAGCTGTGGAGGGGATGGTCCCGACAGAAAGGGCCGCTGGTGACACACAGAACAGCAATCCTGGCTTGGGTGGGGTGGTTTTCTCCTGCCGATTGTAGGGTGAGCTGGTTACCACTGAATTAAATGGAGAGGCACGTGTCTCTTCGAATGTCTAATCGGTACAATCCGCATCTCTGCGCTAAAAATGAAAATATCTGATTTTCTCCAGCCTGAGGACATCGAGCATGATTGCTAGAGTGTTGTCTTGGATTCAGAAATTAGGGTGCAGCGCTGTGGGGAAGTGAGGTTTCAAAGGTAATTTCAATAAGGTAACTTATCCTCAATGTGTACTTTAATAGTCCCTGGTTTGCCGTGCGCCGCCTCGTTTATTTTTAAATTTGTATTATTATTTATTCGTATTTCGTATGGATCCTGTACTAAGTCTCTCATTTTGCTAAGTGCTTTTCCAAACATGCTAAAAAATAGCCCAAGGTGTTTATGGTGTCAAATGGGAGACAGCTGACAAGGACTGTCAGGCAGTACAAGAACCACCGACCTCCTGTTGGCCCGTGCTCGTCGGCAGGGATCTTGGCACACGCCGCCGAAACGTCGTTATCTAACGGAGCGTGTTACCTAAACGAACACTGAAGCATTATTTGCATCCTGGCAAAATAGTTTCCAGGCTGATAGTGAATTAAAGTTTCTTAGGAGGTTAACAGGCGGAGGAGTGGTGTGTGTTTGTAACTAGGAAGCCTTGAAATGGAAGGTTGAGAGCTCTTGTTTTCGCTGCCTGCAGCTGAAATTGATGGTTGAAGTTCTGCACGGCAACACCACGGAACCGAGTTAGCTATTAATTTGGAGGAAAAAAAAAAAAGGGAAGAAGAGCCGTGCACAAAAGTAGATCTGTGAGTCATCGGCGGTGATTGTTGAGCTTGTGTGCTCGAATGAGATTACTCAGAGGTAAGGGAGAAGAAGAAAAGGAGGGTCAGAGCTAAATGGAACCTGCTCTGCAGGCTGGAGGAAGGATGAGGACGCCCAGAAACAAGCCATTGTGCGAAGCCGCGTGGGCCGAATGCGCCGATTGACACCGGGGAGTTCGGGCCCGCGGATTTTAGAGCCATTGTAGTTCTCTTCCTACAAGCGACCTTGATTTCCTTCCCTCCGACGGCTGTCGGCGTGTTCTGGAAGCACCAGGAGTACGAGGCAGAAGGGGAGGGGCTGGAGGGAGCCTGTCTGTACAAAAGCCGGTTTGAAAAGCCGAGTGCCACATCTACTCCAGGCTTTGTCCAAACAGGTGCCCGGCTTCAATAGGGAATCTTCCCTCGCAAACCGCAAGCGAGCAGAAGAGGGATGTGACCCAAATATCTGCTCTGCTCTGAGTGCACCTGAGAGGAGCTTGGCAGGGCCGGGCTGGGCTGTGTTTTGTGAGTGAGAGCAGCTTGTGGGAGCAGCTCCTCGGGCAAGAGCTCTGCCCCGCTGTGTGCTGCGTGAGCCCCGGGCTTCCCTGGCCAAGGTGGCGCCCTTTCGATGACGCCGCTCATGGGTGATGTGCAAAAGGCTTTTGTGCAAGTGGCTACAGACTTACACCGTGTAGTAGCGCAGGTGAGGCGCCCCTCCTAGCATCGTGCTGCAGCAGTGGGGAGCAGAGCGCTTGCTAGTTCAAGTGAGCCCTTTTTCCCTCTCCTTTTCCAAGTGGCCTCGTTTGTCAACCCTGCAGATAAGGCTAAATTTTCAGAGCTGTTTTCCATTTGTAGGTGTGACCGAAGTGGGTTGGTTTGGTTTTTGTTTTTTTTGTAGACTGTTCCTCCGGCTGATCTCTGCCTGTGGAGGCCAAACCCTGTGACACGCCAGGTGATGCTGCCCTGGGAACGGGAGGCTGCAGTTGTAGGTTCCTTGGAGCAGTGTGTCACAGCTGAGAGTAACAGGGCGAGAAGCTGACGTGAGGAAGATACTCTAAGTGGTTCTGGTTGGTTTTTTTTCATATTTGTTCTAATAGATCTATTTTAAGAGAGCCTTGCCAGCTGCAGAGCAGATAACGTCCTGTACCATCTCATCCTGCCGTGTGAAGGCAGCTCACTATCCGCCCAGTGCCTGCCAGCCTGTCTCTCTGCTTGTTTCTCACCCTCCGCAGCGCAGCCCGATACCTGCCCGGAGAGCGGCCGCCTCCCTCCTCTCCGCGAGCTCCTTCAAACGGCAGCCTGCGAGGAGGCCGAGCCGAGCTCCGCGACGGCGCCGAGCTGACGGAGCCGGCCCTCTCAACTCACCTGTAACCTTAATCCCTGCGCCGAGCTCTCGTAGGCTGACACATTTGGCAGCTCTCCTGGCGGAGCCGGAGAGAGCCGAAGCTCGCCCGGCTTCCGTGCGCAAAAGCTGCCGCGCCGCACCGTGTGACTTGGCAGCGGAGGAAGCGCCTGGAACTCGGGCGTCCTTTCCCTGTGTGCCAGGGCCGGTGAATCTGCTGGAAGCAGGTGACTCATAGCCAAGGGGCCTGCGGGCACCTGGTTGAATGGAACGGGATAAATAAGCAGCGCAGGGCAGTGATTCACTGCCGGCTCTGGCTCCCCACCCAAGCGGCCTGTCCCTCTGCCCTCCCCCAGCTGCCGGTGCTCTGGCTTCCCCTGGAAGCCCTGCCTGCCTTTGATGCCTCCATCCTGCAGGCTGCTCTTGCAAAGCCTGTAAATCCTGACGTTCCCTTCGTCGCTAAGAGCTAAAGACAAAACCTCCTCCGACCGTGGCTTGAGCTGGCACACGCTCGTCACCGGCGGAAAGCTCTCTGCTTGTCTTTGGTGCCCTCCTACGTGTGTGTGGTGTCAGCTCGGCGGGGCTGGTCCTTGGCCTGCTCGGCAGGGTGCCTTGGCTGCCTGCTGAGCGATAAGAGGGGTGAGAAGACAAAGATCGAGTCGTGCTGCAACGTGCCCCTTGCTGGGTAGCAAGGCCACGTCCTCTCATTCTGCGCTAACCGGAGCCGGCCAGGAGAAAGCCTGTCCCCAGGTGATCCTGGTGGCCTGTCTGTGGCTGAAGGCTGAAAAGAAAGCTGAAAGGGCATTGCACAGAAATGTTTGGGAGGGAAAGGCTGTTTCAGCCTTGCTTGTGCCACCTGGAGCTAAAGGAGCCAGGTCTGGAGGTGAGAAGGCATCTCCTAACTCATCAGAATAGCGAGGTTCTGCTCGGGCTCCTAGTTGGAGCAATTTCCAGAGGTGCCAAAAGGAAGGGAAGGAATCTGGTTTAAAGCCAAGACTTATGAAGTGACTGAAAGGGGGATTTCAGAGTATCTGCAATGAGCAGAGACCGGCCTGGGTGACTTGAGAGGTTCCTTCCTGTCTTGTGCTCCTTGCTGAAGAGGACACCGTCCCAGCCTCGGCCGTGCCAGAGGATGCTGTGAGCACCCTCTGGCTTTATGATAAAGCTGGAGAAGACATCCTCTGCTTCTTGCCCTGCCCCCCCTCCCTTTGTGCACTTGCAGAGCAGTACCTGTGACACTGAAAACCTTCACCTTTAGTTTTCCTGGTTTTCCTCCAGGCATGGGGACCACTGACCATGTCATCGTGCTGGCTTCCACCAACCGCGCCGACGTCTTGGATAACGCTTTGATGAGACCTGGGAGGCTCGACAGGCACATCTTCATTGACCTTCCGACGCTCCAGGTACGTTCCACCCGCTGCCCTCTCCCTACCATAACGCCGACGACTGAGGTGTCCCAGTCCTTGCCGGTGAGTCACTGGCCTGGCAGGGGCTGAGCCTGGAGGAGACGGAGGCGGCGAGCTTCTGTTTGCCTTTATTCTTATTTCTGTGCTCTAAGTCAAGGATTCAACGTGCTAATGTAGTTGCTTGTTCCTCTGAAATGACAGCTCACTGGTTTTTAAGTGTCTCTGCTCTGGTAGGAGCTTTGGCAGTGGATCTTTCTGTGGGCTTCTCCTTGCCATGCAGATGCAGAACAATGTTTGTGTGTCTTCTCTCCAGGGAGCTGGGAGCCACCTAATTGGCAAGTTGGCCCGTGTGAGAGCTTGAAATTGTCATGTGCCTTGGAGCACCATTTGTTCTGTAGGTTTATTGTCTTCACTCTCCTTGCAAGGCTCCTCGTTTTCCTTCAGGCAGCCTGTTAAGTGACTTTCTCCTTCTGAATGCTTTTTAAATCCATTTACTAGTAGAGTCTTCCATGTCTGCTGTGTTGACATTTGTAGCAGAGTTTTGGGAATAGGCTCAGCTGCAGTGAAGATTTGTCTGCTCTGCCAGCACAGGCTCTTCTTCTCCCATCTGTGCTTTACTGTCCTCCTCCGAGTTTTCAGTTAAAATACCTTAAATGCCTGATAGAATCTGGCACCGGAAGCATGAACTGTGCAGCTGCCCTGAAGGAGGAAGGGGAAAAACCCTGGCAACCGAGCGCATTGTTTCAATCAGGATCTCCTGGACCAGCTGAATGAGTCAGTCCTTGGCTACCGGCCAGCCATCCTCTCACCCCCACCTTCCTCTGGGAAATGGTCGCCGGCTGAGTAGCTGGCGGTTGGGCTTTGCAGTCGGCAGGGCGTGAGGGAGCAGGTAGAGGCGGTTCCTCCGAGTGCTTTTATGGTAAGAGAAAAGTTCAGGCAGATCAGAGTGAAAGTTCAGAGGGGAGAGTGGCCCTGAGAGAGAAAGCAGTGACTCACGTAAGCCTCCCGACATCTGTTCCCAATCCCGGGGCTGGGTGGTGCTCGGGACTCCCGGAGCAGGCTGCAAGGACAGCCCTGCCCTCTGCTGGCAGTGGCACCGTCCCTTGCTCCCTGCCGCGGACACCGGCGGAGCTGCCACGTCGCGGAGGCTTCCTGGGCCTTCAGTTTTTTCTGTCTTCTTCGCAGGAGAGAAGAGAGATCTTTGAGCAGCACCTGAAGGGGCTCAAGCTGATCCAAGAGGCCAGCTTCTACTCGCAGCGCCTGGCGGAGCTGACGCCGGGTTTCAGCGGTACGCCGGGCGGGGAGCTCGCCGCGCTGCTCCGCCTCACGCTGGGGCTTCTCGCTGGCTTGGTTTGAAAGGGGTGTTCTGGTCTAAAAGGCTTTTTTCTCCGAGCCTTCTCCATCTCTGTGGAAATAGTGGGAACCTGACGAGCTCGCTGTTGAGCTCTGATGAGCAATCGTTTGTGGCTATTTACGATCTCCTGAAACTTCTGGGAGTAGCAGGCGGTGGGGGTAGGGAAAATGTACTTTTGTAATGCCTGGGCTCCTAATTGTTAAGGGAGGGAACAGCTGCTCATGCTCCTGTCCAAGCTGTTGTTGGGGGTGAGATGTTGTCCTTTGGGGACAAGACTCTTGAGCTGATAAATATTACCAGGAAAGCACCGGGAGGAATGAAGAGCAATTATTTTGTCGGTCAGACTAGAAATTGAACGACTCTGGCTCCTGCACTGAGCAGGCTTCCAGGGTAGGTCCCTGGGAGTTTGAAACAGTGCTGAGCAAGGGGCTCCAGAGTTCCTGTTTATGTGGAGTTCCTGGAATATCCTTTCTGGGTTTCCCCTCTAACAGGCCCCAGCACTCTGCCTTTTCGTGACTTCTCTCAGCAGCCCCCCGGCACCATCACCCCTCACACAAACTCGGAACAGATGTTCCTTCTCCTTCCACGGGGAGGTTGTGCGGCCGCCGTACGAGCAGCGGGGCGGCTCGGGCCAAGCCAGGCTGCCCGCACCGCTGCCCGGTCGCCGAGAGCCA
>VWZK01003090.1:0-17578 GCA_013396935.1 Baryphthengus martii | reverse complement strand
AGAGGCAAAATCTTCCTTCCTCCAGACTTCCTCTGTGGTCTTGAAGGTCTGGGACTCCTGGGAGCTGACCTTAGCAGTAAAGACTGAGACAAAGGTAGCATTCAGTAGCTCCACCTTCTCTGTATTCCCAGTCACCAGGGCACCCACTTCATTCAGCAGTGGGCCCACATTTCCTCTGGACTTTCTTTTGCCTCCAATGTGCTTCAAAAAGCCTTTCTTGTTGTCCTTGACCTTTCTCGCCAGGTTTAGTTCTAAGGAGGCCTCAGCTTTCCTTGTCACATCCCTGCTACCTCTGACAGCCTCCTTGTATTCTTCCCAAGTGGTCAGTCCCTTCTTCCATGTTCTATAGACTTCCTTCTTCCATTTAAGTTTATTCATTAGCTCCCTGCTCAACCATACAGGTCGCCTAGCTCTCTTGCTTGATTTTTCACTCTTTGAGATGCTCTGATCTTGAGCCTGGAGGAAACTCTTTTTAGCCTGTGACATTCAGTCTAGTTTTATTTATATTGGTTATGAAATAGCCAAGGCAAAGTTTCTAAAGGAACCCCACTAAGATGATAAATTGACACCTGGAAGGGAGTAACTTTTAAACTGGTATAATTGAAACTGGTTAGAATATCCATGGTATATAGTGGTTTTGAAGCTCTTGAAGTTTTTGTTAGTGCTAGCAAGCTAAGTGGAGCTGAGTTGTCAGAGTGAGACCCTTAGCTTTGAAATTACAGGCAGGGTGGTGTTTTCCCAAAACTGGGTCTGTCACCTGGTATGCAACTGCCAATGACACATACAAGGTGGAGGAGTTTTCTCTGTTCTCATCGGAGTGTAGTCATGGGTGGCAGGTCAAAGCCAGCACACTCAACACTTGAAACCGTCATTTATACATAACATCTTAATCGTATTCCTCTTCCTAATACATATGCATTGTTATTCAACTGTATGATTGGTCAAAACATCCTTATTTGTTATGTAAATTATGGCACATGCTCTATCTATTTTCTTAACGCTTTACTTCGTTGTTCTTTGGAGGAGGTGGCATAATTGGGGTCAGTGGTCTATGAGTCGGTGGTCATGATCTCCCCTTGCTCGAAATACCTTTTCCCCAGTTTCACTTAGATTTGGCAGTCAACAGTTCTTCATTGCTGGTCGTTTGGCCAACCCATTATTCTTTCTATGGTCGTTTTTTTTCTAGATAGAGGCATCCTATTATTAGTGATTAGATCCTGTTTCTGATTAAAATAGAAGTATGTTGCTAAGTATGTTATTAGGTACGTAACTGCAAAAGCCAAACCAGGCTTTTTCTATGCTTGCTTTAACTTAAAATATACCAATAACCATATCTGCCAAACTTCTAATCTTTCCTGGGGCATTGATATCATTACTATGACACATTTCCTAGTGTTCAGTTAGAATGAAAACTAGCTAGCATACAAAAAATACTGTTGAGCTACTGTAAATATAACACAGGAATATATGATGCATATACATTATAGACAGAAAGTATTATGCATATATATAGCATAATATTTTAGCTGTAGTATCAATTTGCTTTTTTGGTGTTTTGGAAAGTGATCTTCTAGGTGTTAGCAGTGTTTGTAGCGGAACACGGTTATTTGGTTTGCAGATCACCTTCGTCTTCTCTGCACAGCTATAGAGAAATAAAAGAAGATGTGAATCTAAGAAGATACTGTAATAGCAGGGTGTATGCAAGTATTTTTTAACAGTGAATATATGCCTGAATGTGTTTATATTTTCATGCTGGTATAAGAATGGCTGGTACATATTAGTATAGTATTATGTATTATTAAAATTTGCTTAATTTATGTTACAAAACAACATATTAAAATTTGCTTAATTTATGTAGCAAAATAAGGTATTAAAGATTAAATGCAGAAAAAAGTCTTACCTTGGTTCATTATAAAATGTATATATGACGAGTTTATGAGCAGAATTCTGACTTAAAACTTGTATTTAGGTAAAACTTGCTTTCCATATTCCTTTGAGAAGTGGATAGGATTGCTTTTATCTATCCTTCTAAAGAAGATGGGGCTCTCATTCATTCAACCCATTTATGCTTTGAGATCTAACAGAGTGATAAGGGATTTGCAAGTGATCAGGACAGTGCTTGATGATGTCTATGTTTGCAGTTCCTGCAGAATTGTGATTTGCTGCACCTCTGCTGCACTATCAGCTGAATTCTTTCTGACACTTCCCTGTCCTGCCCCCAGGATTTTCACAGCTACTCTGTAGGTCACAAGAACATGAGGCCATTATATAGTTTGCATTATTGTGCTAGTACAGTTACATATGTGGGCAGGGGACATGTTACCCACAGCCCTCTGTTATGTCTTGTGCTTATCTGTGGCTTGCTTTTGCTTGCCTTTTTCAGTAGCCATAAACCTGCAGGTTCACTGCAGGGAGACTTACTGAAATTCAAGGGAAAGCTGGAGAGCAGCAAAAAAGACAGGAGGGAGCTGGCCTGGCAATTGTGCAAATCTAATCTATTTCTCTCACTCTGTCACCAGCTAGCTGCATAACCTTGAGGAGGTTGTTTTTATCACACAGCCTCTGAGAAAATAAAGTGAAGAGGACTGCAGAACTGCTGACTCAAGATATGCAACAGCATGAGCCCTTGAGCAAAGACAGTATGATTGTTATTACAAAACTCTTTGGGAGCACAGACGCCCCCATCGATTGCTGGAATTGGGGGTGGGAAAGAATGGGCTCATAGCAGGGCTTACGCTTATTAATTACAGCTTGCAGCATTGCAGCCCTGTTCCAGAGGAGTCCCAAAGCGTTGTGATGTGTGGCAGACAGCTTTCCTTTCTGGCAATGAACTGGAGCGATGGGCTCACAGGGGTAAGGTATGCTGCACTTAATGTGTGAAGGCCAATTGCCACAAATAATAAGATTAAAAATCAAACCTGTGTGTGTGTACTGATACTCAAACAGCTTTGCGACATCACACCTGAGAGTTACCTGACTTGTCAGAAGTTCCAGAGATAATAAGCTTTCTTCCTTTGCCTTAATAGTTAACATATGAACCTCTACATTTAGGACAGTGGTTTTTTTGCTACTGTATTACACTTTCACCAGAGTGTCCCTGAGCACAGATGAATATTAAGATAGGCATTGCTTTTTCTGAGTAGTCTCCCTGCAACACCTTGGCAGTGGGTGGCTTGTGGCAGTGGCCCCACTCTGTGCACTATTTTGTGCTGACATGGTAGCCAGGAGAGGTTTGCTTCCTCTGGAGAAAAGCCATGCCCTTAGCAGTTTGAGACACTCATTTAGGATTCCCTAGAAAATTGAATTTGGGTGGAAAGATAAGCTGACACTGCCATTAGCTTTCAACTACCAAAGTCAAAGTGCTCATAAATTATCTTCTCAGTAGTGAGGCTCTGTGAATGAATTCAAGCACCAGTACATTTGAGGTATACTTTTTTTTAAAGCCCATAAGACAAACCAGAAACACATGGAGATCTTTCTCCGTGCTCCAGGTAAGCCATCCAAGGTGTCCTGGCCACTTCGGCTGAGAAAGGAAGACCTGGGCCTGGCCTTTCCCTCTGGGTCAAGGCAGACAGGTCCAGAAGGACTGAGGGAAATTTAATGCCAAGTTATAAAAGTTTTTAATGGGTTCATGATCTTGGCTTACTGGCTGCATTTGGTGTGGTTGGGTAGAGGCAGCAGGGGCAATGGGGTGTTGGTGTGGGGGAAACGGAGGGGCATAGGTGTGCTTGGGCAGCACATTCCTCTAAACCTCCGAGAGGGAAGGAAGGGGAGAAAATGGCAGTTCTTCCCCTGTAGAGAAGGAGATCTACTTCAGCCATTGCCACAGACGATCAGTCAGCTGCCTTGAAAACACAGAGAGGGTCCTTTTGCTGGTTAATGAGTTGTTAACAAAGTCTTCCAAATGCAGACCTTTCCTCTCTAACAATAAAGGAAAACAAAACAAAGAGGTAGATACTGCTCTGTGAAGGAAGTCCTGCAGATCTTAGGGGAAGTTGTGTAGGGAGAATGAAGTGTACCAACTGTCTTGCAGCCATGTTGGCACTTGAGGCAGTGCTATGAAAGCTGCAAGCATGAGGCAGTTTTATGGTCAAGACATCAAAATTTTACAGTAAACATGAAATTGTGTGATGTTTGTAGAGAGAATCAGTTTTCCAGAGGCGTATGGATGATGATTACCTGTGGTTCCCAGCCATGTAGGAGAAGTTGGTGTCTAACTCTTGACAGAATTGCTCAGAATTTCAGAGTAACAAGATACTTTCCTTCTCTGTTTGCAGTTTCTCCCACATAATCTCCTTGATCTCTCTCGTTTTTTTCTATGTCCCTGGTGGTAGGTAGGTTACATTTAGAGCAGCATTTTACAATACTTAAATAATAAATTTTTCAAAGCACTGATGAGAAGGGGTGTAATACCAAGCAAGCACCATAGTGTTTCCTGAAAGAGCTAAGGTCCCTTGCTAGTTATTAACTCTACATGTGTGCCGCTTTGCTGCCAGCAGGCTGCTGCAGTGGCTACCTGGACAATACTATCCCATCAGGTCAGCTGGGAGACCGTAGAGCTTTGAGGAGGATTCACTTGTGCTGAGCAGAGTAGTAGGTGAGGAACCATTGCATTTTATTGCTATGCTAATGGTTACTGTTTTAAAAGAACAGCTTTTGAAAAGAAAAATGGGTGTTCAGTTTTGTCAGGTCTGCCATTACCTTCTGCATTAATCGAATCCTAACCAATTCTGAATAATAAACTTATTGACAGGGCTAGAAATGTACAGGACTTTAGCAGGATAACAGCTGGGCACATGTGAGTAAGCCAAAAGCTTTCCACCTGCTGGTTGATACTTGTTCCAAAGGGCTATTTCTCACCAATGTACCACTGATCAATATGGATGGCAGCACTTGGGCATTAAAATAAATTCTACTTGAATAATCAATATCCTGTTCAACTTGTGCGGACAGTGAATACACAGCAATCCATCTTGAAAAACCTGGATGGCCAACAACTGAAATGGGACCTGAGCAGATATGCAAGCATCATTTTCATGCAGAAGCCCTGCTGCATAGCTCAGCTGAGGCAAATATGTTTCAAATATACCACCCAGTGGAAAATGTAAGGTGTAGGGTGGAAGGATGCTGTACCGTTGCATCAAGACTCAGACTGCTGCACATGCAGATTTTAACTCAGAAAGCCTACTATGGATTTTTCTAGATGTGATTAACCTCTAGGACTAGCTAGCTCCCAAGTAATTGTCTTGGCTAACTGCTATGACAGTGTCTTTATTTACAGATAAATACTCCCCGTAACTGTGCTAAATAAATACTTAGGGTCTTACGACTGTGGAGTTCCTGGTCTTGGTGTCTTCTTCCTTTCCTTGAACTTTTGTTTATAGAGACTATCAGTTAATTTTTGTGGTACTAGTATGTCACTGACATTCTCAGAGCTGTCCATGATGTTCTGGGTCACTTCCATACAGATTACAAAGAGCAGTTCCATGACACTGACGAGAGGTATTTCAACAGCCAATGCTGTACTGAGAGGGGACCAATAACAAGCAGCCCTAAAACTCTTTTTTTTTGAACGCTGTTTGGTGACCTGGAACGTGAATTGAGAATATAGTGGTATTCTTATTGACAACAGTAATTAATTACTCAATTTGTTCCCAAGCCCAGGGGCCCATCATGTCTGTCCCAAGTCACTGGTGGCATGTTTTTGTTTGAGACTACGACCTATACAGAAACTATTTCTTTTAAAAGGCTCAGTGCCTATAGCATCGTTATCAACAGAATAGTTCAGCAGACAGAAAGCACCTAACTAAAGGAATTACGCCAGTTAAATTTCAAGCGGAGCTGTGGTGTGGCTATGGTATGCACAGTGGGGAGTACTAGGACTACCCTGTTAATGATGTGCACCTGGATACCTGCATCTGTTTTTCTTCCATTTCAAGAGGATATAAATACAAGGAAATGGACGTTATTGAAAACATGTACATTTGATTATGCACTGTAATTATTTTTTTTGCTATAGAGAATAATAGTGCAAGTGTATCCATTGCAGCTGATATAAGATGAAGCAAACAATAAAAGACTAAAAGAAAAAAGAATCCAAACAAAAGAAACAGTTTGGCTTCAGTTTCATACACGCATTCAAAAAATTACTCAGTATAAGAATGTACCAAAGGTTTTAACAAATACAATTTCTGACACATTCTAGCCTTTCTTAGAACAAAGCCAGTCTTCCTGGTTTATTTGCACCTTTGTGATCAGTAAAATGGATAAAGAATTAAGCAGTCAACACACCTAGTGAAGTTTTAAAAAACACTATACAAAACCATACCCAGTATTTCTTTGACCTGATGTTCAAATGTTAACTTAATAAATGTGACTATAGTACAATCCTGTGAAATCAGGCCCAGTGCTGTCAAGTTACTGTCTGTGTGGCAGCTTTTACCACTCCCTGTACTGTGTGGTGGAAGCTCGATATCTGTTAGCTGGAAATGTGGTTAGATGTCTGCATACAGACAGATATGTGAAGTCCATAAGTTATTTAACAGAAAAGGAGAAAGAAGTAAAGAATGTGTGTGTGGAGAAAAGAGAATACAAACTTTAAGAAGCTGAAAGGGTGGTTTTGAACATAAAGCATTACCTCAGGATGGTTTGGGTGTATTTTCTCTATTTCTTTTGCCTTCAATGCAAAAAGGAGAATCAAAACTCTTAAAAAAGCATACTACAGATATTATTAATGAAATGTCTGGGCACAGTTCCAGAAACTTACGACAGAAAACTGCAGAATACATGCAGATATGAATGCCATTTATTTTAATGAACAACACTATCATCAAAGTTCATGCTTAAAAGTAAATTTGAAAGGATAAAAAACAGTGAGTCTTAAAAGTACTAAATACAAATCTGCATGTGTTGTAAATAGCGACTGATAAATAATAACTCTGTGGCTATTTTTATAACATATTTTGAAACTCCAGTAAAAGTAATGAGATTGTTGGAATAAAGGTGTATAAGTTACTTTATGCATTGCTATAAATAGTGCTGAATACCCTTGGAATAAAATGTTGCTCTGTTAAGAACCTAATGTGATTAGGTTTCCTATTGAAGACTGCTTATTTTGGGCCCATGCCAACCTCATGAGATTCAACAAGATCAAGTGCAAGGTCCTGCATCTGGGTTGGGGCAATCACAAGCACCGATACAGGCTGGGCAGTGACTGGCTTGAGAACAGCCCTGAGGAAAAGGACTTGGGGGTGCTGATGGACAAGAAGCTCAATGTGAGCCGTTAATGCAGGCTTGCAGCCCAAAAAGCCAACCATATCCTGGGCTGCATCAAGAGAAGTATGGCCAGCAGGGTGAAGAGTACTGCGTCCAGTTCTGGAGCACCTGGAGTACTGCATCCAGTTCTGGAGCCCCTATTACAAGAAAGACATGGACGTGCTGGAATGCATCCAGAGAAGGGCCACAAGGATGATCAGAGGGCTGGAGCACCTCTCCTATGAAGACAGGCTGAGAGAGTTGGGGTTATTCAGTCTGGAGAAGAGAAGGCTGCGAGAAGACCTTCTTGTGGCCTTCCAGTGTCTGAAGGGGGCCTACAAGAAAGCTGGTGAGGAGGGACTTTCTAGGATGTTGGGTAGTGACAGGACAAAGGGGAATGGATTCAAACTAGAGGAAGGTGAATTTAGATTGGACGTTAGGAAGAAGTTCTTCACCATGAGGGTGGTGAGACACTGGAACAGGTTGCCCAGAGAGATGGTGGAAGCCCCATCCCTGGAAGTTTTTAAGGCCAGGCTGGATGGGGCTCTGGGCAACCTGGTCTAGTGGGAGGTGTCCCTGCCCATGGCAGCATGGTTGGAACTCAATGATCTTCAAGGTCCCTTCCAATCCTGATAATTCTATCATTCTATGACTCTATATTCAACAGGAGTATTTGCAAAATAATCATGTATTATAAAAGCCGAGGAATGATTTGGAACGCTTTTCTGTACACCAAGGAAGAATTATATAAAAGGTATGACAGATGCCGTCATCTGCCAGACCGGGCTTTACAGAGTCTGCTTTGCCTTTGCCAAAACTCCTCAGGATCCCATTTACATCAAGAACAGAAGGTAGACCTGAAGGCTCTTCTCACCTCACTGTAGGTCAGGGCACACAGATTTAAAACACAAAGAACAACTGCTAGTTGAAGTGTAGCATCTGAAGTAACACCCTGCTAGGGCAGCTGTGTGCTCAAACAAATTTTCTTTATGATGATCTTCCTTTAAGAATGAAACTGCAGCTAAGTTACCCTGATACAACAGTTAAGCGTTTCTCCCACAGGTACTGCGTAGTGGGGAAGTGTGCTTTTGGCAGTTTCAAGACGAGCCCAGCCTGTGACTTCGTACCTCTGAGACCTTGACCATTCTCCTAAATTGGCTGAACGTTAGCATAATTCCAGGGTTGGTGAATTTGCTTGCTATGTCTAAGAGATTTGTGACTGCAGAACAGATACTGGCTTGGGCGATCTCTTCGGTCTGACATGATCTGCCTGTTAGAAGACGCTTCGGCTTGCTATTTCCCTGGGAGGAAAACAACTTCACAAACAGGACATGATGCATCTGTCAATAACTTTTCAGCTATCCACATTAGTAACTATTTTTTCCGGTCTCTGTAACTATAGCAAGTACTGAATATCCTATACTGACTCCATGTCTTGTCCCTACAGACACAAGTAACCCTGTCCTGTAGTATCACTGATACAAATGCACAGACTCCTGGGAAAGACTGATGATCTGCATCTCCTGTTACAATCTGCTTTGGGGTCTAGTCTTGCAGAAATACTTTGGAGTCATGAAGACTGACTGACTCATCTCCCCAGCTATTGGTGTAATTTTCCATTTATACAGGTCTGGTGCACAGAAAGTTCTAGAAAATTCTGATTATCTGTCTCCTGAGCAAGGTTAAAACCTGACTGGACATCACAGAGAGAAACCATAATGCAAACCAAACATACACAGTCTATTGTGAGTCAGCTGTGTGCACATCACTGCTTCAAATCAAAATGCTTAGAGTCGGTAAGTCTGATGACAGCGAACAAAAGACAGCTTAGATAGTATCTGGAAGCTGCCATCAGTTGCTCTGTTGTCACAGGCTGAGCTGATAGCATCCATTTTAGAAAACTTTATCCCCAAACTCTGGATCTCATTAAAACCTTATGTTATTTTATAAAGGGTAATGCTTTCTGTCTTTTGGCAATGATGAGCAAGTCTCACTCTCCAGCTGCATAGTCTTTTAGCAAATTGAGACCTCCTTCTAATTCATCTGAATATTCAGACCTCAGAATAGTACAGAGGCAGCACTTCTGAGGATAACTAATGATATTGTACAAAATACAAATTCTGGCCATCCATCAGCATTCATTTTGCTAAATCAAAAGTGCAACGTTCCTTTGTGAGCTGATGCTAAAGCTGAATGCAATTAGAGGCATACTGAATAGTTTACCAGAAATCAAGACCTCTCTTTACTCTGGAAATATTTCCAGCTCACACTAATAGGAGAAAAATAAAACCTTAACTCCTCTTCCCATGTCTAAATTTACTATCAGCTTTACAAATTTTTGTGGGATAAATAGGATGTGAACATATGTCCTGACAAACCCTGAGATACAGAATCACCCTCACTTAGTGATAAAAACAAGGCAGTTTTTTCTATTTGTCACTGGGATGTAACTTATTGGAAACCATCTACCATCATATGGGCTTATGCATATAGGTATGTTGAACAGCTGCTAAACGATAATTTATTCAGTACCTGTACACTGTATTTCTTTCTTTTGGAAAGTGAAGAATGTGTCTGTCATACACATCGCCTGATAGCCTGAGTACTAGCACACTGTAAACTGGAGGTTCTCATTTTTTTTTTCAAGTTAGTCAACACATTCAGCAGCAACAGTGGCGATACACGTAGCCCACCGTTCACTGAACTTTCAGCTTGGTGTGTGCCAAGCCTCTACCACTCTGGAGTGATTTATATATTGCAATCTGACGACTCATTTATTATGCTGCATGTCCTGGTAAGCTTCGTTCCTCACATATGAAAAAAAAATCAGATGGGAAAACTGTGCAAAGATAAAGTATAACAGATATTATTAATCAGCTCAGTGTTGATCTGCAAATGTACTTCTTATCATTATGGATATTTCAAATGCAATTTTGGGTGAACCAGAAAGTTTCAGCCAACAGCTGTCTGTGTGATTTCTGTGGATTTGAATGTTCTCTCTCAAATCTGATTGCTGCATAATTATAGTGGCAATGACAGCCTCACTGCTTTATTTTTTTTCCCCAAAAAGCTCCCCTTTGAAGAAACATTCCTTCGTGTCTGACCTTTCTGGCCATACCAGTAAGCATGCTCAGAAAGCCATTTTGTCAATGAAATATAAATTTCCAGGCAGAGTCAGATGTCTGTCTTTTAGCCAGGCACATGCACTCTGTTTTTTAGCTGCTAAAGAATGCGTTAACAGCAGTGGGGAAAGCCTCCAGAACATCATGGACACTAAGCGAGGCTGTCCCTACCAGTGAGAGTTGGCTAATGCAGCACTCAGCTCCAGCATGGGTTATTTCTAGCTTTCTCCCTACACAGGTAAGAACGGCTGCAAGCTCCAGGAAGGAGATCTGTTTGTTCAGGGGACAGAAGCACTCAGTGCATGGAAATCCTCAGTGTTTGCAAGGAACATGTTAAGGAAGCGGGAGGTCTGTCTTAGGTGACAATACAGATCTCACCTGGATCTGATCCTCCAGGTGATTCTGCATTTAAGCAGAACTTCAGCAGGACAATTCAGCAAATAAAAAAGAAAGTTTGGTTTTTTGTTTCCAATCCTCCAGAAGACCTAGAGCCTCTTTCCCAGCCATTTCAGGTTCCCCAGAATGTATGCACAGCTTTCTAGTTGCAATAGAACTGAACAAACTTCCTAAGAGGCTAACAATACTTTGAGTGCTGAAACTCAGAATAGATAAAACCTCTTATAAATACCTATGCTGAGAAACAAATTTGATTTTCTCATGTCCAGTGAGAAGTGTTTGCATGCTGAATAATCTCCTTTGTTCAGAACATTAATAGGGTCTATATCTTCTACACAGCTGCCTGCTTTCACTAACACTGTAGAAATTTACAGCATTAGGAGTTTTGGATTCAAATAATTCTACTTTGTAGTCTAAAAGATCCTTTAGTATTGATTTTTTGTTATAACCAGGTTAATGGGTTAATTAAATTAACCATTAACCAATAAAATAAAAAAAAAAAAAAAGCCTAAAGAAAAATTAAATATACAGCACTTCAGTCATCCCTTAGTGACTAATCTTTCATTGAATTGTCACCAACAAGGACATTATTATTCTTACTTGTGTATGTCACTCTGATGTTTTAACAATTTTGGTGACTCATCCTGAGGAAATAGAGCAAGAGACATCTATTCAACTTTATAGTCAGCTAAATGTGGAAGTCATTAAGGTTTTCTAATTAAAAATGCAACTAAAGAGAATTCACATTTGCAACGGTCCTTGAAGGGACTAGGAGAATGATTAATCTAACCAAGTACACAACTCACTCATTGAGATAATGGAAAAAAAATGGGATTATGAATGTGAGAAATCACTGGGTCCCAGCAAGGGGCAGAATGTCCTCAATTTAACTTGACTTCAATTAAGTGAAGAACACATGGGTTTCCCAGAGGTTTGACTCCTAACTGGGGAAAAGATAGAGAATTTGTCTCAGATCTAGCATCTGATAGGGCAATACACCAGAACACCTCAATATTACTGGTGTCTAAAATGACATTTTGTCACAGGTGTTATAATACACAGTTAAAATAGTAAAATAATTTCCTAGTAATCACCTTGTCATTGAGTTGGTAGCTTATCAGGAACAGGTTCTTCTAGGTCCCTTATGCTCAGTCTATTTGTAGATATGCTTACTTAGGAATGGTGTGATTTTTTTTTTTTTTAATTTTATTTTTTGGTTTGTTCAGCCCTGCTGCTAAACAAGACCTAATCATCAGATCAATTCCCTGAAATGTCTGGACACTGCTGATAAAAACATAAGCCTCTGTCAAATACATATGCCTGTATGGGATACACTGATCCTCTGATAGTATCTAATGTCCTTAGCTGTGAGGGTTTTAAAGCACATTTCATGATTGGTTTTGTCCTTTTCCCTTGTCCTTTGAGGAGCTACGGAAATCTTTAGGCAATGGGTAGTTTGGGTGGAACAGTGAACTGGAAGTCATTTATTTCCCCACTGCTTCCCTGCTGGTTACATGTCAAATCTTGAATTAATCCCAATCTCTTCCTCTTCTTGCTTTTTGGGCCATAGTTTTTGTGACCAAAACATGGACAAGTGAGAAAGATTCCAACTGACTGAGAAGGATGAGCACCGTCTGCAGTTCAGGACAGCACTTGTGCAGAAGATGTAGTCCAGACTGATTATCAGAAACCAGAGAAGCGTACTTCGAGACTGCAGGTATCTGTCTACATATTACATACTAAAAGGGTAAGTTTTGACGATAGTGTTAACAGGTAAAAATATTTTATCAATGGACATGTGCTCAACAGATGTCTTTTGGTATCAATGAAGACTGGCATGGGACATGTTAATTATTTTGAACATATTTTGAAAAGAAACTAACAGTAGTTGGTAAAAACTGATTTTGCACAAGACATATGTAAAAACCAGGAAGTAGTACTGTCAAAACTGAAAAAATAGTTGTAAAAAACAACTTTTTGGGGGGTACTTTGACCTAATATTCCAGTACATATCATAGCGCTGGATGAAAGAGAAAAGAATTGCATGAGAAGTGACATATTACTGCCTGTTACCTACTGTATCTTAACTAGATCAAGCTTCCTGCGCTTACAGGAGTTTAATGTCAGCTATTATAACACTGGCAATAAGATTTCTCATATCTTTTCCTCTTGTGTTTCCCCATGCTGTTCTAAGTATTAGTAAAATGAGTTTATGATTTAATGATGAGATATAGAACCAGCAAGAAAGATTTATTTCAGCATCAGGGGTTTTTTTTGGGTTTTTTTCCTTTCATAAAGTCACATTTTTTACACTTTGGTTATTGCTGAGTTGTGTAAATAATGTCAGAGGTAGATATTCTAATCCCTGTGCAAATTTATCACCACATGCAGAGTAGTATCTGCCTTCTAATTTTTTTTTAATCTTCTGTAGCCTTCAATGTAATTGCTTTTTACCATCGCATGCAGTTTGGTAGTGTTGTACCAGCTGCTGCTATGATAAGTGGTTTCGCAACAGGACGCTCCTTTATGGTTATGCATACAAACTTAGAGAGCACTGCTTTCAGGAAGTGTTCGATGACACAGAACAATATGTGTAGAAGAGTAGGTCTGAGTATTAGACTCTCTTGGCTCTATCTGTTTACACATAGATAAAGAATTGTTGTCAGAACTGAGTTACTATGTGATGCAAAACTGAATGCAAAACATGTTACAAAACAAACGAGCTGAAAGCAAAACAGTAACTCCACCACCATACCATCTTTCTGCCTAAGCCAATGGACAAAGGGCAGTGTTAGCAACTGGGTTGTCTTCAGATCACAACAGGAAAATAAGAAAACTCCAAAACTATAAGTCAGGATGAAAATGGAAAACAAAATAATCAAAGCCGATGATAAATCTTGCCAAAATCTGAGCATGTTGCAGCTGATCTGAAGAAGCTAGAATTCTAGAATTTCTCTTATTCTTTTGAAATTCTGTAATTTTTCTTCAAGTCCAACAAGCACAACTTAGCTCATTCTAAAATAATCTTGTGTTAAGTAAGCCATGTTTCTTTAGGGCCTAAATCCTGCAGGCTATTACACTGCATAAACAGAAATCTAAACAAACTTGTCAGAAGTCACAAACTAAGATAAAATTTCAATATTGAAGCTTATTTGAAAATTATGGATACTGGTAAGACATATGCAGAACTAATGAAAAGCAGGAAAAACATAGTGTGTGCGGAACACGTAAGGACTTTACTAGCCACAAAAGGCTTCCCGAATGCCAAACATCATAAAAAAAACCCCGGTCTGTGAAGCCGAGTACTTGGCGCCTAATAAAACAACATCATTTCTAAAATGAACAGAAACCCTTTTTTTCAGAAAGCAAAAACCCAACAAGCAAACTTTTGATATTGTACTTATTTACGACAAATGGCTGACATAACACACACACGCGCAAAAAATGAAACACCTCAAAAAGCTGTCTGTTGCTAGATGCAACACTGGTACTCTACAGGTTAATTTGAGTTCTAACAGTGCAACCATTGCTTAAAAGGACGAAAGAAGAGCTCACTAAATCAAGCAGGAATGTAAGCTATTGCCTTTACAACTAGCAGGATGAGGAGTAAACTCGTAAGTGGTCACTCAGCAAGGAGAGCAGCTGCGGCACAGGTCAGTCCGCACCGGGGACGGGAATGGCGGCGAAAAGAGCCGGCAAGAGGCTCTCTGGGGACTTTTCGAAGCCGGGAAAGGCCGGACGAACGGCTCGCTTGTGCCGGGGGCCGGCAGCTTGCGGCTGGCTGCCGAGGCGGCCCGGGCAGAGCAGCCCCACCGGATCGAACCGAGGCGTAACGCCGCCAACGGGCACTCGCCGAGACGACCCACCCTGCGTCATGAAAAAAGCGCTTCGGAAGCGCTGAGCGAACAAGCGGGCGAGTGGCGTTCCCCGGGGAGCCCCTTCCCGGGCAGCGCTGGCGCTCAGAGGCGCAGACCCTGCGCACGGAGCCGGAGCGGGCACAGGGGGAAGGGCGCGGCCTCTGGGCGTGCGGCGGCAGCTTGCGGAGAAGGAGGCGCGGGCAGGGCGATGGGAGCTCCGCCAGGGCCAGAGGTGAGTTCAGGTCGGGGGAACTNAGACTGAATGAGGCTCTGAGCAACCTGGTCTAGTGGGAGGTGTCCCTGCTCATGGCAGAGGAGTTGGAACTCGATGATCTTTAAGATGTCTTCCAACTCAAGCGGTTTATGATTCTATCAGGGAGTGTGAGAGGGAGATCGATGGGTGGAACCGCACCCTGAAGCAAAGGCAGCAGATGGAGGCTCCACCAGAAGCAGAGAATCCCCTCCCCTCTTGCCACCAGGCAGAAGGAGGGGACCTAAGAGAAGGGAAACAGGTCCCTGCTTGGGGAGGCAGGTGAATCCCCTCCTGGCCTCCCTCACCTTCCCAGTTGCCCTTACACAGCAGGAAGGGGGCTCTGGAACTTGAGGGGCAGGCAGATGAGGATGAAGGTCCATCCAGGAGTTGCCTGGGGTGAATCAGCCACTCCCACACATTACGACTGTTTGTATTAAGAGAAAAAGGAGGGTCTTCACTGTAGGCAATTCCATTCTGAGGGGAACAGAGGGCCCCATGTGCCGACCAGATCCGTCCCACAGGGAAGTTCTGCCTCTCTGGGGCCCGGCTTAGAGACATCACCAGGAAACTCCCTCGTCTGATGCAGCCCTCTGATATTACCCACTACTGGTTATATGGGTTGACAGTGATGAGGTTGTGGACAGAAGTCCTAAAGTGTTTTAAAAGGGCTTTAGGGCACTGAGGCAATTGGTTGAAGGATCAGGAACACACATCATGTTCTCCTCAACCCCTTCAGTGGCAGGGAAGAATATGGAAAAGAACAGGAAAACTCACCTGATTAACACGTGGCTCAGAGGCTGGTGCCACTGGTGGAATTTTGGGGTTTTTGATCATGGGCTGCTTTACAAGACCCCAGGCCTGCTGGCAAGAGATGGGGAGCTCCTGTCTCAAAGAGGAAAAAGGTTCCTGGGGCAAGAGCTAGCAGGGCTCATGGAAAGGTCTTTAAACTGCACTGGGCTTGCTGGAGAGGAGCCTGGGAGCAGCATGCCAGGATCTCTGGGACAGGGTGGCAATGAGGTCTTCAGTCTTCTGCCTCAGTGGAGGTGGAGGATGATAATCCATTCAGCAGCAAAGGCACAAGAGTTAACAGGTTGGTAACTATTGAAGCATCTGAGAACCATCTGGTGGGAATTGTGACTTCTCCCTCCAAGTAGGTGGCAGGGCGATCAGCCCAGCTGAAGTGCATCTATATCAATTCTTGTAGCATGGGCGACATGCAGGAGGAACTGGAGGCCGTTGTACAGCAAGAAAACTGATATAGCTACCATCACAGAAATGTGGTGGGACGACTCACATGGTTGGAATTCTGCAATTGATGGCTACCAACTTTTCAGAAGGGGCAGGCAAGGAGTGTGAGGTGTTGGGATAACCCTCTGTGTCAGGGAGAGATGTGAATATCTACAACTTAATGATGGAGATGACAGGGTTGAGTGTTTATGGGTAAGAATCCAGGGGAAGGCCAACAAGGCAGATGTCATGGTGGGATTTTGTTACAGGCCACCCAGTTAGGATGATGAAACTGATGAAATGCTCTATAAGC
The DNA here is from genome assembly GCA_013396935.1 of Baryphthengus martii. Taxonomy (NCBI): domain Eukaryota; kingdom Metazoa; phylum Chordata; class Aves; order Coraciiformes; family Momotidae; genus Baryphthengus; species Baryphthengus martii. The sequence continues at coordinate 1,156 of VWZK01003090.1, read as the reverse complement.
AGTTGGGAGAGGTTTCACGATCACTACCTCTTGTTCTCTTGGGGGTCTTCAGGTTCCCAGATGTGTGCTGGGAATATAAGACAGCAGAGAGGGAACAGTCCCAGAGGCTTTTTGGAGTGTGTGGAAGATAGCTTTCTGATGCAGCTGGTGAAGGAGCCAACTAGAGAAGGTGCCCTCCTGGACCTGCTGCGTGTTAGCAGAGGAGGACTTGTAGGAGATGTAACAGTCAGAAGCTGTCTTGGGCTTAGGGATCATGAGATAGCAGAGTTTTTGATTCTTGGAGAAGTAAGGAGAGGAGTCAGCAGAACTGCCACCTTGGACTTCTGTAGGGCAGATTCTGGCCTGTTCAAGAGATGGATTGGCAGTGTCCTTTGGGAGGCCGTCCTGAAGGACAAAGGAGTCCAGGAAGGCTGGGCACTCTTCAAGAAGGAACTATTAAAAGCACAGGAACAGGCCACTCCCATGTCCTGAAAGACAGACTGGCGGGAAAGAGACCAGCCCGGCTGGAGGGAGAGCTCTGGCTGGAACTTGGGTATAAAATAAGAGATTATGGTCTTTGGAAAAGGAGGGAGCCACTCCAGAGGACTACAGAGACACAGTGAAGCTGTGCAGGGAAAAAATTAGAAGGGCTAAAGCCCAACTAGAACTCAATCTAGCTATGGCTCTAAAAGACAGTTAAAAATGCTTCTATAAATACATTGACAACAGAAGGAGGACATGGGACAACCTCCATCCTTTATTTGATGCAGCGGGAAACACAGTGAGTAGGAATGAGGAAAGGCTGAGGTATTTAATTCTTTGTTTCTCTCAGTCTTTAACAGCACGACCAGTTGTTTGCTGGGTAGCCAGCTCCTCGAGCGCATGGCAGGAATGGGGAGCAGAAGGAGGCCTCCATAACCCAAGAGGAAATGGTCAGTGAGCTGCTGCAGCACCTGGGCGTACACGAGTCTATGGGGCCAGATGGGTTACCCCTGGGAGTGCTGAAGGAGCTGGTGGATGTGCCCACAAAGCCACTCTTCATGATTTATCAGCAGTCCTGGCTAATGGGGGAGGTCCCAATGGACTGGAGATTAGCAAGTGTGACGTCCATCTACAAGAAGGGCCAGAAGGAGGATCCAGACCTGTCATGTCTGACCTCGGTGCCAGGGAAGGTCAT
>VWZK01003088.1:0-38170 GCA_013396935.1 Baryphthengus martii | reverse complement strand
GCGGAGCGGCCGGGGCGGCCCCGGCTTGCCCGCAACGCCGGCGGGGCGGTAACGTCGCCGTTTGTGTTCCGTAGGAGCTGAGGATGAGCAAGCCCGTAGCGGCTTCCACCTACGTGCGCTGCATCGGCTACGGGCTGATGAGGCAGCTGGCGGATTTCATCGACCCGCAAGAAGGGTGGAAGAAATTAGCAGTGGATATAACCGATCCCTCCGGTGAAAGCAGATACAACCAAATGCATATAAGGTTCTATATAGAAGTCATGTAACCTAATGTTGTTTATTAACTGTTTAACATAAGTGCCGTTGTCCTCCCTATGCCATTTTCCATCCCGTTTGCTGTAAGTTGTTGCGGTTTGTGTGCCGTACAGGTACTTAAGAACTCAACTTATAGTACCGTTTCCTTAGGGGACTCGAGGTAATTACTCCTCATTGTTCCTGTAGTTCAGTTTTCAGACAAGGTATAAATACAGAAAATTGACTTAAGGACATAAGAATTAATTAGCGCCTCACACATAGGTATTTTTAGCAGCGTGGCATTGTCTGCGTAACTTTCCGTACCCTAGGGACTGGTAAACTTTGGCTTCATTCAACATCTTTGCACAAGAACAGCACAAGAGATGGCTGCTCTGTAACTCCTAATTTACTGTTCCCAAGATGTCCAACAAATGTGAGGAGCCCAAGGCGTAAATCTAACAAGTTTAAATTAGGAGTAATGTCAGCAGTATTTTATGAACACCATCTTGCTTGAATGGCTTCTTAATTCCTTAAGCGGTTTCAAAAGTTATGAGATTTTAAATATCCAACATGTCCTATTAGGTTTCCAGTCTTTCTAGTGATGTTAGCATTAAATCTTTGTTTGTCTTCCTGTAGTAATAATAAATCAGTCAAAATAATGGATCTCAATTTTTGCTTAATGCCCATCTTAAAACGTTCAAAGTGAAGCGTGAGTGCCAAATGGGTGCAAAACACTTAATTTTTTTTCCCCTTTGATCTGGTTCTGACTTGCCTTCTGACTCTTGACATTCCCTTCTCAGTCCCATATGCCAATGTATTATGGGTCCTTGACAAAATCTTAAAGCCGTGTATGCGTGTTTTTCCCTTAGTTTTCCTCATGTTTTGATATTTTTCCCCTGAGTTTGAACTTCTTCATTTTTAGAAGATTTGTGAATTACGGTCAGTACGTTCAGATTGTTTTGTTTGTTTTTTTATGTCACTTGCCTTTAATCTCCTTCTCTTCTTCATGGTTCTCGAGGTAACTTCTTTTTAACGTTGGTCTTAATTTATCTTTTAAGGAGATTTGAGGCATTTGTACAAATGGGAAAAAGCCCCACTTGTGAATTACTTTATGACTGGGGAACGACAAACTGTACAGTTGGTGACCTTGTGGATCTGCTGATTAGGAATCAATTTCTAGCACCAGCAAGCCTTTTGCTTCCAGGTAACTTACTCTTGTACATTTTGTGCTTGTTTTCTAAGATACTAAAGAGCTTTCTAAGATACTAAAGAGTAACTTGAGAATCAGAAGTGATTAATTCAAAGTAACAACAAGTAGACATATTATCTATTTGCAGTTGTTTTTAATAGTTTAAATAAGAGTTTCAAATTTAAATAATAAGAGTCCTGCAGGTGGAAGAATATAACCTTCTCATGATGCTTGTGTGTCTCCTAATTTTAGTAAATATTGGCATTAATATTACTTGTTTTTCTGATTCCTGTTGTAGTTAACACTTTCTCCAAATTTCATTTTCAGAAGCTGTAAGGATGTCAGAGGAAGTCACATTATCGCTTTCTTCACAGGAAACCTTGCCTATACATGAGAAACAACTGCCTGTACAGGAGAAAGAAGTGGCATCTGTAAAGCCTGTTTTGGCTCCGAGCACTGAGAAGCAACACTCAGCTCCTCCCAACTTAAGTCAAGAAAATAGCAGCTTAGAGCCTAGTAAGACAGGTAGGCACCTAGTATGGCAGAATTAAGTACAGTCCTTTTTGCTGATGTGTTCTTCACCCCATGTGAAGTAAATCATAGCAGTGCATTAGAGTCATGACTACATTCGTGTCATCGTGCATCTGTGGGAAACGGCATCATGCCCTTGTTCTGTGTGGCTGTGGATTTAGCTTGGATAATAAGATGTCTGAATATGAGATGCCCCTTGCCAATACGGCAGCTACCGTGACGGAAAACTTGACTGTTAATTTAATTGCAATTTATTTTGTGCTACACAGAATCCTGTTGCCTTTTTTGAGTGCTGATTTTGTAGACTGCTTAGTGTCTTGTGTTGTAAAGCTGGATTTTATGTCAGAAATTATTAAGAATGTTGGAGAAAAGAGGACTAAGGAAAGTGTTCTAGGAAAATACATGGTTTGTCTATTCCTTTCTAAAGGTCCACATTTGAGTTGCTGCCAGAAACAAGATGTCATCTAGATACAATTTTACATCTGATGCAGTGTGGCTCTCTGATGTGTTGCACACTTAATTTCGATTACCTATATTATGCACATGAACAAAAAAATACAATCAGAAGGCTGCTGCAGTGCTAATTGTGAAGAAAATTAGGCAGAGCTAATCAAATATATTTATCTGCAGGTTTTTTTATTTATTTTTTCCTGGTAGCTTCACCACGAAGATGGAAATAGGGCTCTGCTATGTCAGGATTCATGTGGTAGCAAGTTTTTGGTTTAATAGAACTGAAACGGGAGATTTATTCAATACACTTTTTCTTTAAATGAAAACATAGCTCTGTGCTAAATGGCAAATATGTCTTTCAGATTTCCATAATTTTGAGTTTCATGACTTGGAAAGTGTTACAAACAATTTTGATGAGCGACCAGAGTCAGCTGGAGGTAATAAACTAGGAGAAGGTGGCTTTGGCGTTGTATTCAAAGGCTACATCAATGGCAGAAATGTGGCTGTCAAGAAGCTCGTTGCTGTGAGTTGCCTGGGCATTTTTCTTTTTAATGACCGTATACTTTATAGTAGAGACTTGTTTGTCAGTGGAAGGTGTCAAATGAGTTGCTTCAAAAAATGTCACCCTGTTAAACGTTAGTGGAGCTTAGAATCTTGTCATGCTCTCTGGAAGAGCAGAACGCTCCCCCAGTTTGCCTCCCTCCCCTGCACAAAAGAAGTAGCTGAAGGGAAGAGGTGCTAGGCGAGGTTTGCCTTTCGGAATCAGATTTTTGCACAGGTATTTGCACAGAATTTTAGTTTTCATAACCAATGGTTTGTGTGAGTAATTAATTTTGTAACGAGCTATTAGTGGGTAACTGCTGTGAAATAAAATGGGCAAGTTGGTGACTGCTGAAACTGGATCCATTTGTCCAATAATATTGCATTCCAAGGAATTAAAAAGAATTTTCTGATGCTTTATGTTTGTGTTGAGTAAAAAAATGTTGTCAACAGTTAAGTAGTTGTTAGCTGTAACTAATTTAAAGGAAGGCTTACAATCCAATTTTTTAATGAAAAACTGTGCATTTTAATATGGCCAGCGATGTTAATGTCAAATGCTTCCTTTTGTAGATGGTTGATGTTAGTGTTCAGGACTTGAAACAGCAGTTTGATCAAGAAATAAAACTAATGGCAAAGTGAGTACAGTGTTATACAATGTCATTATAGCCTTTTATGGGGAGTCTAAATTAGTAGATAACATGTTAGCTGGTGTGATCCCTTATTTTTGTCTTTCTAGCATAACTTAACTATTGTCATATTAAGTGAGAATGTTTAATATACAACATGACTGTATTTTGTTCGTTTTAAAGCACCACTGCAGAAACCTGGCTATGTGCAGTAGAGCTGGAACAAGTAATTGGGGATCAAGTACCCTCTGCCTTGTATTTTCCTCAAATGCTGGGAGCCTTTCAGAGCATATATGAATTTTTTTTTTTATTTTTTTTTTTTTCTGTAGGTGTCAGCATGAAAATCTAGTAGAATTACTTGGTTTTTCAAGTGACGGTGCTCAGCCATGCCTGGTGTACGAATACATGCCCAATGGTTCATTGCTTGACAGACTTGCTTGCCTGGTAAGAAAAATATTTTTTTAACTTCCAATTGTCTTACTTTGCTGAAATGCAGATATCTGTGAAATAACTGTGAAAAAGTCCTGAACTATAATGGCCGAATGATGTTTTACTTCTGTGTTTTAGAGGACAAATATGATAGCAAGTGTTCTTCCAGTAACATCTTATAGAAATGTTTTAGATGTATTCAAGTCAAAGCAGACTGACAATACAATGTCATGTTCCAGTACCTGAAGTGGTTGGCAGAGGAGCTTGGCCTTGCTGTGCCTGAATGGAGCGGAGCAGAAGGTGCTGCAGTATTGTTCCTGATGCTGACATTGGCATGTTCTCTGCTAGTTCTTGAGATTCTGCTTTGTGAAATTGTCCTTTGTTCGTTGCCCTTGTGATAGTGGTTATAACGCAATGTTCATAGGCTGCATATCTCCTTCTGAAGTGCCTAAATATAATGGGAAATACATTTTCTTTTTAATTAGTATTTTGTGTAAATGCAATGCTTTCTTCTGATTTAATCAAATGAACTATCTTCTAGCCTTGGCCTTCAATAAATAATGAGTTGCTTTGTTTTTGATGAGGCAACTCTGTATATGAAGAACAAATAGTTGCTCATTAGAGTGATACCAGGAGTAAGCCAGACTTAACCTGAGTGTCCACATTAGTTGATTGAAGGGGAAAAAAGAAAAAAGGTCTGCTTTATTCTAAGCAAATGCAGCTTTTGAAGTTGTAATCAGATGAACATTGTAAGCTGCTGCTGCTTCAGTGCCCCATACCCCTGAGCCCTGAAAAAATGCTGGTTTACTTTTTCCTGCGCTATACTGGCTCAGGTATTTGGTAGCTGGAGAAAGATCTGGATTAGGGAACTGATCAGCCTGAAAAAAATACTTGGTAAAAAAATCTTTAATTTTGAGATGTTTCCTCTGTAAGGCTGCACAAATACTGATGCCACAGCAGGAAAGAAGTGGTGCTAGGATGAGATTGAGTAGCAGTGGTTGGGGGAAGGATGATATATTTGGTAGCACTTCTATCTCGGATTGGTTTGGTTGATTTGCTTGCATACACTTATACATTGTCAAGTTAAAATTTTTTATTTTTTTTTTAAACCAAATTGGTGCAGAAGAGAGACTAAGTTTTACTTAAGGCAGTGCAAGTTTATCTGTAGAAATGAGCAGTGCTTGGCAAGAATGCATATGAAAATGTTCATCCATGTAACTGACCATTTCAGTGAACTTAAAGGATTGGTGGTAATTGAAAGCTAAAATAGAAATAACTGAGACCTTTACAAGGAAGAGCTGAATTTATGATATAAATCATGATTAATCTAAATCAGAACCTATAATTCAGAAAGAATCTCTTCTGATAAAGTCAAATACATGAGGACTATGCATACTGAATATGTGTTCTTGCTGATAACTTCATTTTGAAACTTCACTGAATGTGTTTGAGGAACAGACTCTTGCTTATGTCATCTTCTTGTCTGGCCTTTGAGGAGCAGGCAAGGGAGGTGGTAGAATGATGAGATAGTTTAATCCTCTTCCCTTGGCCACTGACAAGATGAAGAAATTTTGAGATTTAGGTGTCCTCACTTCTAAGGTCTAGTTAGTAACATAAATCGAGCTAAACTCTTGAGAAGTGGTAAATCCAAAAACACCGGAAGATTGACTTCTTGTTGTTAATAAAAACTGTTGATTGCTTTGAATTACTTGCTTTGGGTTAAAAGGCTCTAGTATCGGTGCTGGTACAAAGTGAAAGGTGCAGTTCTTTGCAGTACAGCTGTCCTAGGGTCAGAGTGCAGTATTATCAAGGACACTTTTTGCAACAAGTTAATTAATCTAAGGCAAAATGCAGAGGAAAACTGAATATGACAAATGCCCAAGTAAATTAAGAAATGTATGTTATTAGTCTTTTTTAATAATTTACTTGAAAACCACAAAACAGCAAGAAGTTGGTTTTGGATTGTGAAGTTTTTATGTATTTTGCTTTATGTGAGCATATATAGATTGAGTTTTCACCTTTTTACTTGCCTTTCTCCCTTCTTATTCAAGGATGGCACTCCACCAATTCCTTGGCATACAAGATGTAAAATTGTTCGAGGTACAGCCAATGGTATCAACTTTTTGCATGAAAATAATCATATTCACAGAGATATTAAAAGGTAAAAGCTGCTGACTATTGCTGGCTGCATTTTTCCCTTTTTTCTTTTCTTTCTTCCCCCTCTTAAAGTCATTTTAGAGAGAACAAACTGCAGGGGAAGCATTGCTTCAGTAAAGGGCACAGTCTTTTCTGCAAGTGACATCCATCACCATAATCTTGTCTGTGCCACAAGGACATGATCAGTACAGACTTCTAAAGATAATTATGAGGCTGTTGTAATCTGTTACTATCAGTTACTTGAGTGCTTCGAGGACACCCTGAAGTTCTGTTCTTTCACAACTGCTGCTAATGAAAAAGCTGCTGTTAGAGAACATAATATAATGACTTTTTAAATGTGGGTTTTCATCTGAAAAATTCCCCCCTCCCCCTTTTTTTCTCTAGAACATTTCTTCAGAGTGTCTCCTTTGATTTATTGCTATTTGTTATGAAGACAGTAAAATTACTTCCATCAGGTTTATGAAGTTCAGGGCTCTTCAGGGATAATGCATATTCAGTTGTTTGTTAGACTAGAATTTTTTTCCAGGCATATCAGAGCTCAAAAAAGGTGGATGAGCTTGGGGATTTTGGTGGGATATTTTTTCTATTGTGGTTTAGTGGCTTGTTTTTCGTTTGTTTTTTCTCTTCCTTTTTGTTTGTTGTATTGCTTTTCTAAAATACAAAAGCAGTCCAGATCTTTGAAGAAGAGACTCAGGTGTCTTACTTTTCCTGTGGGTGAAGAAGGAGCAACTGACTGCTTGGGTGTTGTGGATGAATGTTTCAATAGCTTTTTGGCTTCTGGCAACTCTGCTAAATGTAGGTCAATTTGGTTTGGTGACCTTCCAGCTTGTGAGGAGCAAGCTTTTGCTTCATCTGCTTTGTGGAATGTGCTTGCTGCTTTGTCAATTTATGTTTCTTCTTTCTTCCCTGCTTAAGCCTCTGGACAAGTGTAATGACTGGAAGTGACACATTTTTTTTACGTTAAGGTACTCTACTCTTCTAACTGCTGGGAGTTAATCATATTACAGGATTGGGTTTTGTTTTGTTTTTCTTTTGTTTGGGTTCCATTTTACAACCTCTTGCACTTGCATTGTGAATGGCTCAATAAATTCAGTTGGAGTTATTAATAGTGCTGCTACTCTCAGGTAAAACCTAGATGAAAAAACATCTGGGAAGGTTTACTGAGTCTTCATTTTGCTATGATGTGTGGGAACAATTCATAACCACACAGGCACTGGAACAGCTTCTCCATAGTCTAGAGGGGACATGACTGAATAGGTGTTCTCAGAGTTGTCCATAGCTTTTTGGTTTGGTCATGCCCAGGAAATAGTTCTTTTATCTCTTGAAGCTTGACAGTTGCAGTAAAACTTGCTTCTGTCCTGCTCTTTGTGGTCTGTCAAAGAAAGTCACCACTCCTTGGGCTTGACTGAAGTTGGTAAGAAGCTCAGTTTTATGAAGTTGTGATCCCTTTCTTCCTTCTTTTAGAAGGTGAGGCTTAAATAGGAAACCAGTCAGTGGATGATACCCTGACTAGTGTTTAGCTCTTATATTTAATACTATTTACAGCAGTTCTCACCAAGTCATCTGTCGTAACTTACAGCTGTGTTAATTTTGTTGAGAAATTTTGGTGAACCAGAAAGGAAAGTTAGAAAACAAAGTTTCTAGTAAGTGTTACATGTTGTATCTGTCTATGTGGTTTTCTTATGGTTCTGTTAAGGGGGTCAGAAAATGAGGATTTCTACAGAAATGTTAAATCATGTGATTTTTAAATGGTTCCAATTGCTACAAGTTTGAAAAACAGTGGAAGATTTATTCTGTAATTCACCCCCATTGAGCATTTCATGAAAGCATTAAGGTCTTTTAGATGAGCCTTGTTCTTCAGGGTTTTGGGGTTTTTTAATGGAAGTAAAAGCTGGAGATCAAGTGGAACCACAGCACTTATATTATTCCAGCATTAGTAAGTTTTCTGTTTCTCTTCCAAGAGAAGAATAAGAGTATTAGTATGCATTTGGCATGTGGATTTGTAATGGTTGACATAGTATTAGATAATAGTTATAAAACCCTCCTCTTGTTAGTTATAAGTAGAGATTTAGACAGTTAAGAATTGTACTGTGGTTCAGTACCAATCGATCAGAGCCAAGAATTCTCTATTATCCTTCTTAAAGAAAGGGTATGCAGATCCAAAATATGGGTGCAACACAATTGGTCTCTTATAAGAAATTTTTGTATTTGTAGGATTTGGAGAGAGGGGATGTTTGGTTTTTCCTTGTTTGTTTGTTGTTGTTTGGTTTTTTTTTTTCATGGTGTGGGTTGTTTCGGTTTTGTTTTGGTTTTTTACTTTTTGGATTTGTTTTTCGCATGCACGCACAAGAGAAAACAGAGTAATCTTGGCAGCCACTTCTCGATTTCTTTAGAGCAATTAACTTTGAGCAATTTCCAACAAAATTAACTCTTAAATTTTTTTGTTATATGAATAAATATCTTAGATTTCAAGAAATAATCAAAGTAACAGTTTGCATTTGGTTGTTAAAGAGTTTTTAGTGTGTTATAAAACCCAATTACTGTACTAGTTTGGAAAATTCTCTTTTAATTATTTTTTTTTCCTCTCTGCTCTCCAGTGCAAATATCTTATTAACTGATACATATATGCCCAAAATTTCTGACTTTGGACTTGCAAGAGCATCTGTAACATTCACACAAACAGTTATGACTGAAAGGATTGTTGGAACAGCAGCCTATATGGCTCCTGAAGCTCTGCGAGGAGAGATAACACCTAAATCTGATGTCTTCAGTTTTGGAATAGTAAGTAGGATGTGGGAAGCAGTATAGACTTTTTTTTTTTTTTTGGTAAATTTTAAAAGCATACAAAACAAAGAATACCTGTAATTAAATAAAATAACATTCCAAGTTCTAGATAAATGTAATTTCAAGTAACATGGAACATTATTTCTTCTTGCATAGTATTGCAAAAAAATGTAACTCCAGGTGGAAGTGTTTTGTTTGTTTTTTTTTAAAAAAGATGTTCCAAAATTATGTGTTTATTGTTTTTAAGCACCAAAAATATGCTGTCTGTGTCAGCTTTAAATCTGAGTACAAATAAGATGTGAGCTTAATATTTAGGAGAATAATGAATCCATTTGGAATAGATCCAAGACCCTGATTGTTATTATCCACTTCCTTCATGGGATTTAGTTTCATGGAGAGGTAGGCCAGACACTGTTTCTGAGGGCTTTGGAAAGCCTTCCATCTTACTTGGAAGCAACACAGTGTAGGGTGAGAAAAACTTGCATTGAAATTCATAAGTTGCTAATAACAGTTAATGAAAATAAAGACAAGAACAACAACAATCAGTTGTATAGAGGCTCATCTCTGGACCAACACAGAGCCTGTGAGCATTTATTTGAAACACTGGGAGTTTTGCTGCTTTTTGCAACGGGTATATACACTAAGGATTATTCTATGATGCATTTTTGTTTGGTTGTTGTTTTTTTGTTTTGTTTTGTTTTGTTTTTGTCTGCTAGGTCTTACTAGAAATAATAACGGGTCTTCCTCCAGTAGATGAAAAGCGGGAGCCAAAGTTATTGGTATGTTCCTTTTGCTTTCTGCTCCCCTCCACCTGCTCCAGGATTGGTTTATATGAAATCATAGTGAGTTAACAGGTTCTGAGGCAATCAAATTAGTCATCAAAATACGTAGTTATGAAAACAGCTCTTGTGTCAGTGTTGGTCTTAGAGGTAAGGCTGAAACTTTTATCTCTTGGCTGATAGAAGATTGTTCAGTCCCATCTGATACTATAGTTCTCTTCGTTTGGGTCCTGCTTCTTATTGTAATGCCATTATGCTTTATCAACATACTCCTGCTATACTGATATCCTGATAGTTCTTTATTCAGCAGAACATTTTAAACTGTTAATCTGTTACTTTATGGTTCTTTATACTTCTTACCATTCCTGTATAAATTTTCATCTTCTTCTACTTGACTGATAATTTGCAAATACCTTGTGTTTTTAACCTTAGAGAAGTTTGGAATATAAGGGCTTTTTTTGCAGGGTGAGGAGTGGGATGAATATTGTTTTCTTTTCTTTTGTTTTTTTTTTTTTGTTTTGTTTTTTTCAAGCAATAATTCACTCTACTAATTAGAAAACTAATTCAAGAGAATGAGCTCTGAGGTATTAAAAGTCTCACAGAGCTGTTCTTAACCTCTCATTTAGCTTAAAACTAAATTTTGCTACTTAAGTCAAAGTTTTCCTAGAATATTTTTTACATTAAGACTTATATTTACTAGGTATGAAATAGCATTGTGGTTTGGATTGGTTTTGTTCCACACTGTTTGATAGCAGATCACTTTGTTCACAGCTTTAGGAATAGCTATGCACTATTAATAGAATTATTTTCTCTAAGCTTTATCTTCTGGAGTGGTGAAAAACTTAGCCTATTGAGCTCTATAAAGACCCTGGAGAACTTGGACCCTATCAAATTGAATCTTGAGGATTTGGGGGTTTATTCAAAGGAGGCTTTTTCAGAGATAGGATCTAAAAAGTAACATAAAGTGTGGTTTGACTGGTAGAGTTCATCTTTGTAATGTATTTTTGGGAGTATGAAGAAAATGGTGAGTGCAAGATAACGTGGCATCCTTAGCTTTGAAAATTTTGGAGTAGTTGAATGCCAGTTAGCAATTTCAGACTGACCCATAGAGGAAGGCAGAAGACCTGCCTCTACTCACCAACTTTTATTTATTGCTTCATTTACCTTGCTGACTTGTCTGAGGTAATCCTCAAACAGTATTTGTGATTACAGAGAATGCATTTCAAGTGTGTTAGAGCTGGAGAACTTTGGACTAAACCAGTCAGATTTACAAATTGATTTCAGGCTGAAACTTTCCATTTGGATGGATACAGCAGCTACTGAGACTGGCGACAGAAGGCAGTAGTTTACAGATAAAGAAGCTTTATAAAGTTGAGAAAAAAAAAAAATTGTTCACACTTAAGCTTGCATATTTATGGGTTAAATACACATCGATACTCTATGTTACCATGCTGCTTCTCTTAAAAAAAGATACTATACTAGGAAACCTGAGCCTCGAACTGGGAGAAGGTTAAAGCTGTATGATGCAGCTTAAATAAAATCGCCTCGCAATTTTGTGTTCACTCAGTTAGCAGTCATGTATAATAAAAATCTATAAGTCATTTATAGTCTTACAGGCTGTTTTTGCAGATACTAATAGATAATTGTGCTGCTGAACCATTGTCATTCTTTGTCTAGAAAAATGGTTGAGATAGAAATGAACACTCAAAAGCAAGTTTTCAAAAGTGTCAGCGTGGAATACATAAATTCAGATGCCTACAGTGTTATCTGCTTATCGATTGAAACTCTTGTAGTTAAGCATCAAAGATGAAATTGAGGATGAGGACGCAACTATTGAGGATTATGTTGATGAAAAGATGAGTGACTGGGATGCACCTTCACTTCATAAAATGTATTCAGTTGCCCATCAGTGTCTGAATGAGAAGAAAAACAGAAGGCCGGACATTAAGATGGTAGGTAGCCTGTCAGATTAAAGGCTTAATTTGAGTATCCCCCCACCCCATGTGTGTGTGTAGGTAGTTACAGTATCAGTTATTCCTATTTCTGTCTGTTCTCTTGCAGGTCCTACAGCATCTACAAGAGATAAAAACTTGATACGTGTTTCTTCTGATACATCAATGTCTTTTGTAATGCAGTAGACACCAGTAGCCAATATTTTAGTAGTATTTAGTGCAACATTATCAGCTTTGCAGCTTTCCAGAGCTTTCTGGTTTGCGTGTAAGGTGTGCTCTTGGCCTGTAACATTGTGCTATTTTTGTTAACTGAGCAGCTTTTTTACCTATCTGTAGCCACTGGACTCTCAACATGAGAAAACTTTTTTTGTATTAACAAGTTGCAGTGCTGGTCCATCTTCTCCAAAGATTATAATCTATTTGATTATTTTGATTTCCAAGTATCAAATATGTCTGCTGCAAAGGCACATGACGGTAACAGGGTAGAATGATTTTTCTGCAAATTGCTTTCTTGATCAGGTGTACTAGGCCTTTTTCTATTTAAGACAAAAATATTTAATAGATATAAATGGCACTTATGTTGTCTTTTTGGGGAGAAAAAACATTGCCCATTTAAAAAAAAACCAACCACTTTATCTGACATTTTAACTTGAGAGTTCCTATTAGTGTGAATGGACTGGTAGCGTTTATGAATGTGATTATTTTTCACAAAGTTTTAGTCAGAGTATGTCTTGCAGCATTTATTTAAGTTGTCAATTTCAAGGATTCCCAAAAAAGATAATTAACTTGCAGTGCAAATGCAAGAGTTCCTGCGGACTCTGCATGCTGACCAACCATTTCATTTTTATTCATAGGAAGACTTTTAGTTACCTTGCACAATTTACACTTCAGGAGGTTCCATATGGATTATAGACACAAATGATTTATTTTGTTAAAAGAGGCCATAATAATAAAACTGTTAAGACCAATTCTGCATTTTCCTTAGTCAAATATTTGTGCTTTTTTAAAAAAAAAATATTAAAAATATTAAAATGTACTTTTATAAAAGCACCGCAGAAAGCTTTCTGACATAGACACCGGGACAGGTCAAAGCAGATGAAAAATGGAATGCAAGTGACTAGTAAGATTCCAAATACTTTGGACTAAGTAGGTATGAAAGTACTACCATTGTAAAAGGAAAAGGTTATTTTTGTGTCAACCTTTTTTGCACCCCAAACTTCCTTGACGTCTCAGGGGTAGGAATATGGTCTGTTTTACAGCTACATTTGAAAGTCCATGATTATCAAAGGAAAAGGAAACAATGAAAAATGATCTGACTGTGTTCAGGGAGATATGCTTTCTACAAATACACACACATACGTACATATATATGTGCTTTCTAACACTTACATTTATATCATTAGCTCTCTGGCTATTAACTCGTTCTGTATTGCCTTTTCAAACTGGTAGTTTAACAAGGAATAAGGTATCCACCTGAACAGCTTCTAGTTTTATCGAGCATACATTGTAGAAAGCTGTTAACTTAAATAAAAACTCTGCATTATCACTGCAGATTATTATTTCCACTATTAAAACTTTAAGCCTTGTGAGCAATGTTCTTTTCAGAAATGCAAGCACTGTTAAAATGGCTACATGGAATAAAGCAGCTTTAAACTGGGGCTTGTGGAGGAATAAGCTACTATAAAGCTAAATCAGAATAAAATTTCTGAAGCCATTCTTCAGCTTAAATATCACCAGCTGTTGCATGCAGGTTTCTTATTAGATCGCGTCTGCTTTTTACTATTCCCTAGAGCTAGAATCCATCCATGATGTTGTCCTGAAGTGTGTTTTGCTGTAGTGACTCCCCAGTCAGTGCTGTTCACCTCTGGTGTGGTAGAACAATTTTGTTTATGCACCAGCCATAATGTTCTAAGCATTAGGAGAATCTTAGCTACACGTATGTGAGTTCTAGTAGTTCTGGCATACTCTAGACCATGAGTATTTGCAGCGCTGCTGTCAGTACTTAAGTTTTGGCACTAGTTTTCCCTCACTCACTGAAAATCAAGCGTGTTAGCCACCATTTCATACAAGAAGGAAAAAAAATCCAGTGAAAATGAAAATGTGAGGTGTTAGGTAATTACGTAAAGCTAGACAACTTATGTGGGAGCTATTTTTTAAAACCAAATACAATACACAAAGTGCCAGAAGGAATCTCCCTTCCCATTTTTTTTGAGGTCTTCTTAAAGTCAGCATCTGTAGACACTAACAGGAAACGAGTAGCTGACTTCTGTTTCATTTATTCCCTGCAAAACCATGCTCTATACTTCTCTGTATTAATTACTATAGCAAATCTTTTCAGGACCCCAAATTAGTAACGTGAGTCATTCAAATTCTTTTGATGATCTAGTTCCAAAGAACTGGAGATGAGAAAAAAATTTGGTATGGTTCCTGGTGTGTGAAAAGTGCTCCCCATGGGAGATGTTCTTGGGTTAGAGATAGGGCTAATATGGCTTGCCTACGTGGGGAAAGTGTCGTGGAGGGCATGTGAGGATCCCTGTTCTCTGTGAAAGAGCCAGCCTTTCACATGTTAAGGAGCTAAAGGTCTGTAACATAAAGCAATTTAGTCACCCTGAGAAGGAAGTATGAACAAAAAATAGCAAGAGTGATTTACTACGGTTCCAACAGCAAGATTAATAAAAATAAAAATAAGGAAGCTAATGAGCCAAAGAAAATTGCTGTT
Organism: Baryphthengus martii; assembly: GCA_013396935.1. NCBI lineage: Eukaryota > Metazoa > Chordata > Aves > Coraciiformes > Momotidae > Baryphthengus > Baryphthengus martii. The sequence continues at coordinate 23,780 of VWZK01003088.1, read as the reverse complement.
AAGGGAATATCTTGTGAAGGTCAACAGCTCTTCTCTCTGGCTCCAGCAGGAAGTAACAGACTGGCTGTTGTGAGTCAGACCAGAGGTGCCTGCACAGCCCTGGGGCTGGGACAGGAGCCCTTAGTGGCTGCTGAGGAAAGAATGGGAGAACAGGACAGGGAGGTAGAGGTACTGCGTTAGAATATGACCAGTTGTGCAGTTTGCCTCACGCTAACTTTGAAAAGGATGTGAGATCTTCATTAGTTACTAAGCCTGTATCAACTTTTCTTGATCAGTTTGTCCAGTTGCCTTCTGAGCCAACATGCCTTTTACCAGCCATAGTACTTCATATTGAAATGGTAAGAATTGCCCCACCTTTGTGTTTGAGCTGGCCAGCTGAGCGTTGTAAACATCCACTGAGCAAAAGGTTGATAAAACTGCTTCTGTAATTCATGGTCACATAGAGGCCTAGCCTCTTTCCTCCTCTTATTTTGCTCCTGCTTCTCTTACAGGAATAGCTTTGTTCCTGCATAGAACTTTGCATTAAAATGATTGTCTTAAAATTCTAGTTCAACACTTCAAATTTCCTTCATTCAACTGCAAAATTGCCATATCACCAATTTCTCCATAGGGATGTGTTGGCAAGACAGTTAAAAGAAAAGCCAAACCACTAAATGTTCTTTTCAGCTCAGATTTTGAGGTCAAGAAGAAGTCTTCAAGTGAACCACTTTCAGTTTAGACAAAAAAAAAAAAGAAAGGAACATTATTTGAGTAGTTTAACTATACTACCTCATGTTGTGCAAGTGACAACAGAACTGTTATAATCAACTACTTCAGCATTTTAAAAGGATAAAAGAACTTTTTGAAGGGGTTTGCTGTTGAAAAGATAAAAACCTGAAGATATGAACACCCTTGGATCCTGCTGTGGAGGGCTCTGTGCTGCTCCATAAGGCAACAGGAAAGTAACTGTTTCTGACATTCTGATTTTTCTCCAACAGCAAAAGCCAGGAATTCTGTTGCCACCCACCCTCCTTCTTACACCCTGCAATAACTTTTTCTAGACTGCTTTCTAGTCCCATGGGAATTGCCTGTTACGTATTCTGATGTTAAAATGTAGATCTTTGTTAAAGAGATTATGAAATGATTCAGACAACACCAAACTAAAGCGTCAATCTTTATTTATAAAGTAAATTACAAAATAGATAAAGTAAACTTAATTATAGCCTCTGAAGGTGGTTTTCATTGAATACATAGATACCCTAAATCGAAAATTTCCTTTATCAATGTGTTTATCCAAGTAAGAGCAATTATTACCTTGATTAGTTTTCCAGCCTCTGCTAGGAGTGTTTTAAAAGATCAAGTTTTCCCTACCTTGCAACATTAACATTTCAAAAATAATTACCTGTCATGTTAATTAACTATTTAATAGCTTGTGAGTTAACTGCAAGCAGCTGCATTGCTTTTGGGCTTTATGAAGGCCAACAACACTTTGAATGGACACTTTTAATTATTAAATGATCAAAGATAAGTAAAGGAATAACTTTCATTAATGCCCTCATTTTGTGCTGACTCTGAACATTCATTAACAGTAGTAGTGTTATGTGAGGCAACTACACAGATGTAAACGTGACAGATCTTACAGAAAGATCAGATGCTTCTTATTGCTTTGTCAGGAGAATAGCTACAGGAGGCCTGGAGAGGCAGTTGGCTGTGCAAGACTTCGTACGATTCACTTTTAGGGGGAAGGTGTTGGGGGAAATACGCTCAGGACATGACTTTTTGCTGGCTGGTCAGAGGTTTGTACACCCAGAGAGAACATTTTCAAGCAAAATAACTTACAATGTCTGGTCTGGGCAGAACTCTAAAGCAGCTCATTATAAATGCCCTCACATAATCACTTAACCAGCTCACACCATCCTCTAGATTAAGCTTTCTACCTCCTATCCTTATCTACCTTGGGCAGGGTTAGAGGAAAAAAAACAGAGACACAACATCCACGTAACCATATCAGGTCAAACTTCATTATTTAAAACAACCGGTACTAAAAAGCTGAACTTCTTTACTGGCTCAAGTGAGTGTAAAAATGTGCGTGCACTCTTGGCATGGCTGACAGATGGGCAGGAATACTAAATTCAGACCAAAAAAAACCCTCTAGCAGTAATTTTAAACTGCTACACTCATGGGTTTTCCTTAAGAAAACCCAACAAAACCAAAAAACTCAGAGTGAACTAGGTGTGCTGAAAAGGTTCAGAGTTCAACTACAAATATATTTAATTACAGTGTACAGTGAGCTGCACAAACATCAACCATGTTTAAAAAACAAATGCTTGCCTGATGGGTAGTACACAGAAGAAACACTTCAAAGACCAGCTCCTTGGCCTAACAGAGAAGGCAAGAGGCAGAAAAGGACACGGTAGCTCAACGCAAGCAGGAGATTATGTGAGGATCAAGAGGTATTGAATGGGATTGATGTAGTGTATAAGATTAAATGAAAAAAAGATGAGGAGTCAAATTTCTACTGCATATAAAAAAACCACACAGTAAAACCAACAACTATTGCAACCTTCACATTGTTTAGTGCAATCTCAGACGTCAATAACAAGCTAGTATCTCCAAACAAAATAATATAGAAGGTAAACCAAATCTCATCAGGAACTAGTAGTGTCAAAGCATTATTTCCCTACAAAACTAAGTTAAAAATCTATCTTCTACCAGCTAAACACGTGATTCAGTTTTATGTTGTGTACACCCAGCACCTATAACACACAGTCAACCAAGACCTGCAACTCCCACGTAGCTTTGAAAAACAAAACCAAAAAATAATAAAAATTTCAAAACCCACAAAGCTCACATACAAGACACTAAAAAGCAAGTCCCCACTGGGGAATATAATCTATCCACTAGTATTTGCCTCATTACACAATTTTAAATATTTAAGGTCATCCAACACTTGATTTCCGTATCTAATTGTTCTTTAATCCACTTATTAAAATAATCTATTTTTTCTCTTCCTATTAAACCTATTAGTCATGCTTCAATCAGGTTTATACTATCTTGGCTTATTTTAGTATTTTTAGGGAAAAGAAAAAAAAAAAAAAGACAAAATCCTAACCAGGTACTGCCAGCAGTCATTAAAGACCTAGTTGGATTTTGTTACAGATTTAAGTTACTATTAAAGTTCAAACATTTAGGAGAAGTCATTTTCAGAATACTTGAAAGTTTAAATTGCAGTTTATACTAGAAACACACTAGGATCTCACGAATAACTCACCATTATGAAGCAAGCCTATCTCAATTTTTACTGACCTTATGCAGTTTTAGATCCAAGTGCACAAAGAATCAATTATTTATCAGAAACTTTAAGTATATTGCTTTGAAAGCAGCTCCATAATTTACTGAGTATACTAACTCATGCACTTTTAATCACCTTTTACTTGGTCATTCAGTACTTAATACGTAAGGCTTATAAGTGGTATAGAAGTCCGGAAAGCTGTAGTGGTTTTAGGCTATTTTTTTAAAAGTCAGTTTCACAAAATTCATTATAAATTTGAAATGACCACACGTTTGTGGGGGGAAATACCCAGCTACTCCTGAACACTGACATTAATGGATGGATAACTGATTTTAGTTTATCTTTTCTATTACAAAAAAAATCAAAACAAACTCAACCAAAACAATACACAAAACCCAACGACGCACCATGTCAAACACAGAAGAAAAACTTCCACTGTACTACTGTCCATAAAAGCTACAAGGGAAAAATAAAGATTTATCTGGGGCAATGCTAAATAGTCCTGCAGCTCTTCTCACATGGAAAATTTTCTGGGTTTCAATATTCTACTCAAAAGAAAGCAGGGTTGTTATCTAGGCATACAGTTGCAACTTACCCACAGAATATGTGGGCTTAATAGTCTCATTTCTACAAAGTTTATGATCACCTGTACAGCTATTAAATAATGGATTCTAATTTAAAATAAAGGGGTTACTAGCTTAGTTTTCCTCTTCTAGCTTTAAAATAATTAGCTCTTCCACATGTCATACAACATGGTTAACAAATATAATCATGTAACAATATAAAAAGTGTTGAGGGTTGAGGTCAGAAGAGAGAGAAGAGTAAAAAGAGTCGTCTTTTTTTTTTTTTCTAGCATTGATGAATGGAATGATTTCAGTTCATTACCAAAAGCCAGAATTTCATCTCTTACTGTCATACTTTATAACAAATGCAATCAACAGTTTCTAATCACTAGGTGTTTCAGACTCTGCTGGACCTCTAATCAGTCTTCGTATTCCTCTCTTTCCCGCAGGACCTTTTGGTTTAGCAAAACTCTGTTTGTGAGCATGTTGTTTTGGATGAACCTCTTCATAAAGAAAGTCAGCAGTCAACTCATCACCATTATCTATTTCAATCTGTGGAAAATAACCCACAACATTTATCAAATTTATCTTAAAGACATATTAAAAAATATTTCAGAATTTTGCTGAAGCTCTAAATACTATATTAAAATTAAAATACTGTAACCAAATATATATAGTAATTAAAATACAATATTAAAATTAAAATACTATACATGCAATAATATTCAGAGTCTAGCATGAAATGTTCACCTTATGCTTAATGCTCTCAGAAATCATGGATAGTTTTCCAGAGAATCCACCCTACTCTTACCAGTATTAAGTGTGATTTGATTTAATTATTTTTCCTGAAATATAAGCACAAATACGCAGCATCTATGCCAAGGAACTTCCCCTGTCCCAAGTTTTAGCACAGGGGACACATTAATACTAACCAGGAGTACACATTCCATGTGGAAACAAGTGCTTATTTACTCATACATAATGTTACTTTCTAATAAAAGAGAAGAAAGCATCATGTGAATCTTTCAGAACTACAACTTCCTTTCTTCTCCCCTCTAAAATAGAAACTTTTCACTGTCCCAACATAATCTCCACATTTAAAAAAAAATTTTTTTGCACTTTAAATACTAACTGTAAAAGTAATGTGCATACATATTGTTGTCTCTTGAGATAGAAGGTGAGGAGTACAAACAGCTTATCTGATTAGCTGGCTACTGCAACTCAGCAAGTATTCAAGCAAGGGAAAAGCTAAAATAAGTTCAATGAACAAAAGGAAGGTGTGTTTTGGTTTTTGAAATTTAAGCATATAAACTTGGATGGAAAGAAAACACTGTCCTCAAGCCAAACTCCACTGTTTTGAATTGCAGGAATTTATAATTGACATTAAATGCTTTGGCCCTGCTCTGCTGAGCGTTCAACACTTCATGGCCTGCCAACCATACCACTTGACAGACTCGCCAGCGCCGGTATTGCTGTTACAGTACATGCTTCAGAAATATGTTTATGGGAAATTCAGGAGCCACATGGTGTATTTATTTCATTGTGGAAAGGAAACTGCTGAGAAATAATTACACATAAAAACACGGAGTAATAATCTACTTAATTCATGTCACCTCAATATTAACTGCTATTTTTAAAGGTAGATATAATCGCTACAGAAACCAAGCCTCAAAGTTTTTCTAAATTTACAACATAAGCGTTAAGAATGTAAGCAGAGGTCACATGTTCCACAAATGGACCGTTCCTATGGTCTCTTCTCTGGAAATGAGAAGCAATTTATTGCATAGCAGTAAAATGTATACATTATGAAAAGATCAGCTTATTTGCAAATCCTTGTTTGCCCCATCAAGGACTCCTAAGATAGTAGTTTTAAGTACCAGAACTGCACCTTGCAATCGTTTTGAAAATCCTTGAATAACCTTGGCTTTACAGGAATTCAGTGTTCAATCTCAGCAATGTGTTGTGGTCCAAAGTATGACAGACCTTGTAGTAAGAAATCATGTTGTTTCTAAATAGTCCTTCAAAGTATTCTCAAACACTCCCTTGATGCACAAGGATATGTTTGTAAAAGTTATGAAAGTGTGGAAATTGTGAACCAGAGAAAAGCTTCCATGACAACTTTTTATCTGAAGCTTTATCAGCAAGTTTTTCTTGTTCAGGACAAACTTTAACAGTTACACAATATTTTTCATTGTTCAGAGGAAGATAGTGGCAGAGTAAAGATATTAACAAGGGAACAGAGGGATGGAGAAAATACCAGTATACCAAATGTACTTACCTTTCTAATTATCGGCATCCACAACTGTCTTTCTACAATTTCTAACAGTGGGCTTTTGCAACTGGAGTAGAGCATCCGTTCTCGTATACTACAGGTATACCCTGGCATAGAGTAGATGAAAACTGCAGAAAAAAGACAAGCCACAAATCAGAACACAACTACACTCCATCAAAACCTGTATCATAAAATCATTTACAGCAGAGAGGCTTTGCAAATCAGCTATACAGTTCCAAAAGGAAAAATTGAACACCGTTCTGGATTTTTTTTTTTTGCTTGAGCAAGTGTGTCATTTCAATTGAGGGATGAGAGAATGGCCAGCATCTTTATGTTTTCACATGATGAGTGATTTATGAATGTTCATAATCAAAAGGGATAGCTCATTACTTTCCAAGCATAAAGACTCTTCAGAAGTCAGTTTCATGACTAAATGACTCTGAAATTTATGTTCATGCTGACAGATTACTTATGAGATACATCTTTCTCTCTGCCTCAAAATTATTAAACTACTTGAAAAAAAGTCAATGAAATTTCATATTGGGAAGTTTTCTCATACCTATAGATTCCAAATAGTCTCCTTCATGGGTATGCTTATACAGGAAAAAGTGGTAACGTGCTGCATCCTTTGGGATTCTCTTTGGCAAGTCCTTAAGTTCAGTATGAAGTGTGTTGGCCAAAATAATGGTTTCATTTTTCATATCGATTTGCTGTTAACAAAGCAAACATGAACATAGTTAATACACAGAAAGCAAACCAGACAACACGACAGGATGGAAAAAAACCCTGAATTAATCTAATACAGAATGGTAATTTATCAGTATATATCACCAACACACATTATTTAGTATGCAGGTAATCTATTTTATACTCGCTATTAAAAAACAGTTAAAGTATTTTATACTTGCCAGTTGCACATAATTGAGTTTCTTATTTTTCAATTTCTCCAAAGCCTGAATAGCTTCTTTAGCAATGGGGAATGCTACTCCTTGCAGTGTTTGATGCTTGGTATCTACACCAACGTCCGTCTGTACCTGGAACACAAGTCAATTGAGATGTAAACAGAAACTTTTGCAAACATTGATTTGGTTTCATACAGTAACGGACAATGCAGTGCATGTGGTTACACACAGAGGCAGCAGCAGCTGTTCCAAGAATAAGCTACGCTAAAACATCATCCTCATATACAACAGATTTGCATGTTTTAATTTATAGGTCACGTTTGTTTGCATAACCTGAAAACGGTTTCGTTATCTCTGGAACAGCTGATGCAGAGCCAACAGAATCATCAGAGGGAAAACCAGCTCAAGTGTCAGTGAAGAAGCTCTAAGTTAAAGTCTGGTATAAAGACACAGTAAGTCAGGAGAAAAGAGCTTCATTTTCCCCGGCGGTGTTTATACTTTTGAACTGACAACACTGTTTATAAACTTGGTTATATCTTGCAAAATTTTAGATCAAAACATACAAATGTCATTCCTAGGGAGTCAAAATTTTCAGAGGAAGAGAAAAATTATCTCTTATGAGACCAACTGATTTTCTTGAAGGAAAAGCAAAGCAACTTCCCTCCCTCCTGCTTCAATCCTCCTCCCAAAGAGAAAGGAAAAAAAAAACAACCAAACAAAATCTTAATTCTAGGAAGTCTAACACAAAGTAAAAAAAGAAAATCCAGGATAGCTGCAAGCTAGACAATTGTTCATAATCCAGTTATATTAGTCACAATTTATTTGAAAGAAAAGAACAGTAATTCTAAAGCCATTTTTCAAGAATTTAAGCTTATCTTACCACTCATGCAGTTTCTCTCAAAATGAGCTCTGGCCTCCAGTTTTCCCTCATTATCTAAGTATTGGCTTTTGAATATAATGACTTCCTTTTACAATTTCACAAATATATTTAACATTGGTGATGAAGCAGCAAAAGCCAGAAAAGTGTACAAAATGGGAAGTGTGGGTCTTAGATCTATCAACTAGATGTTCAGCTTTAATTAAAAAAGAGAAGCTAATGAAATATGAAACAAATTGATAAAAAATAAAACACAAAAACAGTTGGGGAAATACTAAGCTGTACTCTACATTTTCAGGAGCAGCTTGTCAGCAAAAAGGAAACAGAAGAAAGCAAGTGGAAGAGCTTACTTTTGTTTAAAGATTGATAAATTTATGACGGTTATATCAAAATATTTGCAAAATATATCTACCTAAAATCCTGATTAATAAACATAAAATAGGCATCACAAAAAATAATAAACCATAATAAAATACCACACTACATAAACCGTATTAAAATACATGTAGGAAAAAAACCCCAAAAACATAAAAACAAGCTGTGGAGTATGGGGACAGGCAAGGGAAGAGAGTAACCCAGCATAACTCCAGATTTAAGAATATGAACAAAATCTACTTGTCCTGCGACATGTTTCAAACCATTAAAGCAAAACAAAACCATCTACATCACTTAAATCTACTTCAATTCGCACCATAAGATGTGTTAGTGATGGCCACTTAGTGGTGGATAAAATGGCAGATGACATTTTCTGTGAATAAATGTAAAGTAACATACACAGGAGGAAAAAACAAAACAAAACAAAAACCCACCAACCTCTCTTTGACCTGTATAGTCATGGGGTTGAGTGAGCGACTACCATTCAGGAGCAAGACCTTGCAGGTCACACTGAGTATCTCTGAAAATATAAGCCCAGTGGCCAGTCTTGGCAAAAAATATACCCAAACCATAAGAACTCAACATTCCCCACCCACAAGTGAAATGTTATGAATTGTTAGAAAAAGAGCAGACAACAGAATGCATTACTACGCACTGTAGATACCAGTAACATGCCTATATCTTGAATACCACATGCAGTTCTGGCTTCCCCACCCCTCCATCTCATAAATAATATAGCAGAATTGGAAAAACTGCAGAGAAAAGCAAAAGAATCAGAAATATGAAGTGCCTTCTTTAGGAGGAGGAACTATCTAGTGTAGGACTCTTCATCCCAGAGGAGATAACTGATAAGGAATACAGTAGAGGTCCATGGATATAGAATCATAGAATAGTTTGGGCTGGAAGGCACCTTTAAAGGTCATCTAGTCCAACCTCCCCTGCCAAAAGCAGAGACATCTTCAACTAGATCAGGTTGCTCAGAGCCCCGTCCAACCTGACCTTGAATGCTTCCAGGGATGGGGCATCTACCACCTCTGTGGGCAATCTGTGCCAGTGTTTCACCACCCTCATAGTAAAAAATTCTTCCCTCTATCTAGTCTGAATCTACCTTCTTTCAGTGTAAAACTATTACCTCTTCTCCTGTTACTACAGGCTCTACTAAAAAGTCTGTCCTCATCTTTCTTACAGACCCCCTTTAAGTATTAAGAGGCTGCAATAAGGTCTCCCTGGAGCCTTTTCTTCTCCAGGCTGAATCCCAACTCTTTCACTCTTTCTTCGTAGGGGAGGTGCTCCAGCCCTCTGATAATTTTTGTGGCCCTCCTCTGGATCCTATCCAACAGGTCCGTGTCTTTCCTGTGCTGAGGACTCCAGAGCTGGACACAGTACTCCGGGTGGGGTCTCATCAGAATCACCTCCCTCAACCTACTGGCCATGCTTCTTTTGATACACCCAGGATATGGTTGGCCTTCTGACATATGGTTGGCTTTATCAAGGAGGAGGAGGAGGAAATTGAGAAATGACTTACTGACTTTTCTCTGCCTTCCCCACACAATCTGTAGTGGTATCAGAATAAACTAGGAGATAGCGGGCAGTGGTTCTTTACACAGTATTTTGTCAGTCTGTGGAATGCACTGCCATGGGACCTGTGGCCAACAAAAACTTTAAGTTGATTTAGAAAAAATGACAAGAATAGATGATGGATGAAAAACCCATTAAGAACAATTATATAGTAAGACATCATCTCTTGCTCAGGAAGATACCTACCTGCAAATGTTCAGGCAACAGAAGAGTATTCAAGGAAATTAGCATGGTCTTCTTGCCCTGCTCTTATACCCTTACTAGATTGCTGCTGTTGTTCACTCAGAGTCTTGACAGCAGACTAGGTGATCCTTTGATCTGACCCAGTAAATTATTTCTTAGGGTAATTATGAAAGAATACATATATGAGAAACTTTTTTTTTTTTTTTAAATTAGAAAGCTTTTAAGTTTCTGAGTCTAATTAAAGGCTTCGTAACAGTGGAAACAATGAAGAGAGAAATGAAGTAAGTTAACATATTGCAAGATGCTCCAAAGAAAGCCAAAATGGCAGCAGTCTAGAACTGATGTAGCTCTGAAAAGCAAACTATTGCTGTTGAAGTTTCATAACAGCACAAAGTTTAGTCTGCATGAGTCAACTGTTAAAAACGAAGTACGTAGTACATAAGAGAGAATACTGATAGCAGAACTGATCATCAATACCCCGGACATTTTACATTCATTAGTGGGATTTTCTTTAAGCTGTTCCAAGTAAAATGCAGTGTTTGATGATGCTGAATGCATCTCTACATTGGATTAATCAAAATTAGACATGGAAAATAACAGAAGACACCACTGGGGGGGGAAGAAAAGTTGATAAACAACAAAGTTGCAGCTAAAGCACAGTAGAGTGAAAACATAAGAGAAGACAGAGAGCTGCATGTAACACGAGGGTTTGCTGGTATCCAGCTGCAGAAAGAAACCATATCCCAAACACGTGTACCACAGCCGTAAAATAGAAGACTGGAGAACTAATGAGATCGCCACATGACCTATTTTAATACACACCTGAACACAAACAGTGAATAAGTGAAGGAAAAATGTGAGAAAAGAATCCTCTGAAACTTTTCAGTCACTCTCTAGCTGGCAATCATTAAATTAGTTGGTTAAAGGCATTTGTTAGCCATTTTCCTATAAAGCATTTGCAGCAAAAGCAAATCAGTCTCTTAAAAGGACTAGCTACTTGTTTTGGACTTCTATTTTATTTTTATTGGAATTCCCTTCACTTAGTCTTACAGACAAGTGCACTGGTGTTGGAAGCTAAGTACGTTTCCTCTAGGAATAAGGCTGCTGAAATATTCCTGGCAATCATTCACTGCAACAGCTCCTACTCTGTTTTCTCCACAATTTCTGCCACCATGGGAAACTGAGGTTGGAAGGAACCTGTGGAGATCACCTTGTTCAATCACCCTGCTCAATCAGGGCCACCTAGAGCCAGTTGCCCAGGTCACTGTCCAGATGGCTTTTGAATGTCTCTAAGATGGAGACTTGACAACCTCTCTGGGTAACCTGTCCCAGTGCTCAATCACCCTTCACAACAGTGCACACACAGGGATATTAAAAGCATGTTAAGGGCCAAAGTTGCAAAAATTAAGCTCTGCAGTTGCAAGGCCTGTGACTCAGACACTAGGCCTTGCAAACTCAGAAAGGTGATGCCACTTCAACTCCATCCATTATCATCCTGCAGTCTCAATTCATTGAGAAATAAATATATGTTCTTGTCCACTCAATTTTTCTGAAACTTTTCATTTCCTGTTCTGCCCTTTTTTACCCTAGAAAGATTTTTTTTCCCTACAGTATGTTTGAAACTCTGCATCCAGTTTCCCATCCATGCTCAAAGACGTTGTAGGTACCTCATTAATCTTAATTTGTCGAAGTTCCTCTTCTGCTGCAGTCAGAGGTGCAGGGGCGGACTGTGATATCAAATATTTTTTATATCCATTCAGTGAAACATCATCCTGAAAGCACAGTATCAACATTGACCATTTTTTGATAGTAAAAGTTTTCTTCAAGACATTCTATGCAGCATAAGAACCAGCAGTTACCTCTCATATAGTTATGGTCATTTTATTTGAAGGGATTACAAGTGCAGGTGCATTTGCAAATTCAGCTTATCTTCCTGTACAACTTGGTCCACCGGGCTGCTCTTGCACCCAACTGCACCATGGGCAGCATTTCCACAATCAATTCCAATTACCTTGCTAATTCAAAAATTAGCATTAATGAAGACTGTGTGCATGAAGTTATTCAGCCTTCTTGAACAAAACCTCACAGAACTGCCACAATTCTAATAAATAATAATAAACTGTTTTCTTGTAAAATTTGCATACTCAGACTGGTAGCTTATTGGTAGTTTTCTACCTAAAAAAATGGGAGACAGAAACGAAACCCTAGGACAGGGAGAAAGCACATGAATAGGTTAGGATGCAACATCTGAGAAGTGATGAAATTCTGAGAATCATTTTGGGGAATTCATTAATACTCAGTGTCAGTTGTGACTCTCTCCAAAGAGATTGATATCAGAGGAAAATGTTGTTGTGTTTTTATTATTAAGGTGGGCACTCAGTAATGGCAGGACTTTATGCAGTCATAGGAATATGATTTTATACTGAAGTTCTGAGGAGGAGAAAGCTCCTTCCTTTCTGAACGAGATAGACCTTCCCAAGTACAATTTCCAGTGCCAATATTCCATTATATCTTGTTTCAGGAGCCCAGAGGTATTGAGGTTAATATTTGTGTAAGTAGCAGATGGGACCTTAACCACGTTTCACAAGGATAACGGATCTGGCTGCAATTAAACCATCCTTGTGTCTAACAAAACAAAAACTGAGTAACCCACTGGATGCTGATGATCAAGATTGTGAGTGAGGTTTGAAACTTGAATACCTTGAAGAAGGTACCAATTTTCATACCAGTGAACACTCTAGGCCAGCTACAATGAAGTAGTTTATAAGACAGTGAAACCAACAGTTTAGAGATATATTAAGCTGTAACATAATGAACTTGGGAAGAGTTACATTGACTCCATCCTCTCAGTGCCCCAAGCACATTCTAAAACAACAGTAACAGACAAATGCAATGCTCCTTTCTTATAACTGAGACAGAAGCTCTGCCTTGGGCTCTGAGTTGTAGGGCTAGACACAATTTCTATGTATTATACAAACTGCTAATGGTTTGGTGCAAGTGGTCTTGAGAGATACGTTGATTGAATGGGCAAGAAAAAAAAATGACCTCTACCAGTAAACCCTCATAGCAACTCTGTTATCTACATCTCTAGAATACAGCCTCTCTAGAGAGGTTTGTTACTGTGTTTGTTCAGATAACGAAGCTTCCATCACGGGTTAAGGCTGAATAGAACAAATAATTTACTCAGTGAGCAGAAGAATTATTAGCCTCATGTCCTTATGGATTTGTGTGTCCGCCACAACAGCCCATGTCTCTTCCACAGCTTCCCCCCCCACACAATATCCCCTACTCTTCCGCAAACCTCCAACTCCTTCCTTTCCTTCAGCACCAGCTCCCTGTGTCAATAGTGGCAGTGCTTTGGTTCTGATTTGTGCATATAATGAACTAATATAGGAATTCTGTATCTTTGAGAACTCTATCTTGTATTTCTTTAAAATTTGCAATGCATTAAAAAGTCATGACTGTGTGATGTCTGCCTGACAAAAAGGCAGACATCACCACCATGTAAGACATATTTCTTTCCCAAAGAAACCAAGGTAATGCAATAGCCTCATATTTCCTTACATGCATAGCACTTGCAGGCTTTTCAACATCCCTTCGAAGCTTGTTAGATTTCATACATGCACCTTCCAATTATCTTACATTAAGTGAACAGTCAGCTATTAGTATTTTCATTGAACAAATCAGTAGCTACTACAATTCTGTTTCCATAAGTTAAGATGGCAGCCATGGACTTGAGTTACATTTTTATGGTCAAATTCTAAAGAACGGTCAGTTTAACATCCTTGGTTTAAGACAAAACCACTTGATTTCAGATGTCAGTGGCTTAAAAATCGCTTTTTTAGCCCACTTCTGATTATGAACCATATATAAAAAATGGCTTGTGATACAATTGGCCTGAAAGTTACAGTGTTACAGCTTTGAGAGGATTCACATGAATGCAATGAGATTAAGAGATGATCCTATTATTCTTAAATTATATAGTTTTTGTAACCATTTGAAGCAAGGACTTCTTAGCTTGAAGGTGTTAAATACACATACTTAATTCTTCATATGAGAGAAAATAGATTTCAGTTTTGGAATAATACACATAACTTTAAACTCTTCTCTCCTGAATCAAACACAAGAGCAGAAACACCACAAATTCGTATCAGTAACATCAGCTACTATATTCAGTATTTAATAAATTAGTATTTAATGTCAGTGCACTGACTTCAAAATAGGCAAACATACCTGTATTGTTCCAAATACTTCATCCTTAATATGACCACCTCCAAATTCTTTCTTAAGTGTTGCTCGGGTTGCTGCATACAACATTTTTTGTCGAACCTAGCATATAATAAAAATGTTTTGGTTTAGGTACTTTTTTTTTCTTTGGTGTACACAGAGAATCTAGCGCGTTGGTGTACAAAGTCCATTAACAAACACCTTTCTTGAACAAATATTTCAGGCGTTGAAACCTCATTATAAAGTTGCAATTCTTAATAAAGAATAAACACCACACAATGAGCTCTGGATCGTGATACTAAGAGATACTACTAAATTCTCAAGGGCATGATACTGCACACTATTATCAAAGTAATTCCAAAACTAAATTGCAGCTTTAGTAAGAGTATGAGCTTCTTTTCTAAATGAAAAAAAAAAAAAGCAACATAATCTTTACTAATTTTAAATGGGAAAAAACCATCACTCTTTAGATCTATTGTCCCTGAGGGTAGAAGATCTAATGATGTTTGCTCCCTATGAACTTCTATCTTACACAGTCACCTACTCCTCTCTCAACAGTCCCATCTTCCCACTATATTCCACCATCATGCCATCCCCACCACAATATCTTAACTTTTCCTCCTAATCAATTCCATGCACTCTAACTCGTGGCATCTTATTAATTTCTAACTGCTAGTGAAGTTGTAAGAATACTGAAATAGCTTTATTTTTCTGTCTTCCCTTATCTCACATTCCCAGAGCCTGTATATAATATTCTAGCTCCTCCTAGAAATCTTTTACTCTAACCTCAGTTCCCTCCCATGTTCTCTAAGTACTAAGAAACAGTATATTCTGTGCCAGCTGGGCAGCCAGCAAGCCAAAGAGAATAACCAGCTTGAGCTCACACTATAATCTTTCTCTCTATGATATTTCTGTCCTATATCCTTCCTTGAATTTTCATGAAACACTGACAGAAAGCTGGACAGACAAAGCGTGTAAAACCATTGCCTGCCTCCTCCAGCCAAGCTAGAAATAAATTGGATCAGCTGCACTCTGACAGAGCCATGGATATTGCTCCTCAATCGTCTTTGAGAAAGATGTTTCCCCAGTTTTGTTGGGTGAAAGTGAGGGGAAGGCTGGGGAATGCTTCATTCCTCAAATCCTTTTCCTTCCTATCTACTCAAGCGACACTGTTGAAAAATCGTTGCCAATATGAAATCTCTGATGAGCGTTACTTACTGGAGAGTGATCGGGTGACCATGCAATAAAGATCCATTCATATCCTTGAGCATTCTGAGAATCTAATCTGTATAATATATAACATGGTTGCTTGTCTTCAAGAAGGGGAAGGACAAAGGCATCATAATCCTTTTCCCATGATCCAACTGGCCGCCGAGAGGATCCCACAACAAGCTGCTCTATAACCAATAACCAAAGCTACAGGTTAGCAATGATACAGTTAATGCTCTTTTGCAAAACTAGCAATTACAATAAACAGTTAATCAGACACTTCATCTTTCATAATTATGTCCACAGGAATGGAAGTCAAGAACAGCCAGTGTAAAAGCGGGTGAATTCCTACAAAAGCTGTGTGTTCAAACCCTAACTTACTTTAACCCAAATACAAACAGTTGGGAAGTAATGTGCTTGTTGTCATCAAGGTCTTTGATCTGAAAGAATAAGACTGGTGTTAGGGTTTTTTTAGGATAATGTACACAGAAGGGAAGTAAAACCTCTCTTCTGCCAGTTAGATTATTTTTAAATTGGAATACTTCAGTAGAAACAAGATGAGAATAAGCTTTTAAATTTTAGAATTAGAATTACTGATGGTCTTGCTGTGACATATTAGTGTTTGTACTCATTGTAAGGAGTCAATAACCCAGTTACAGAGTGAAAAAGACTTTGGAATGAAGATGCTTGCACTAATCACTTTAACTTGACTATGTAAGCAGATAAACCTCTTTCTAACAGAGCTTCATAACTGATCTCTTCAAATGACTGAAGTTGTTTATTATGTATAATTGGCTTAAGTCTGTATAAAATACTTCAGATGAGATTTAATTATGTCAACAGCTGTAGCAAAAATATTTTTATTTGTAAATCCCATCTCAGCTTTCAAAGGAAAGTATTAGTATAGCTATCTTTCAAAACATTTATCAGTGCCTCAATAAACACTAGCCCTGACAATCAAAAGAGAAATACCTTGTTTAAATGGCATCCCACAACCGTTTGAGGACCATCATAGTAGCTAGTAAACAAAACATCTTTTGAGAGTCTAGGACTTAACTTCTGTAACTTCAGACCAAAGTACAGCAGTATACAAATGCTTCTGCACCAAAATGTTCAGAGCAAGATACTCTACCACAGTAAATCGCAGACCATGAACAGCTCAGGGTGAAGGTGTTTGGCCCTTCTCTGAGTTAGATGCAAAGTAGCTGAAGCTGTGCACCTAGAGCAGAGCATCCAGAAGCATTCAGAATGTACTTGCCAATTCTGAACTCTAGGTGGCTTTATACTCACTTGGATTTGGATTTAAGATAGAAAAACACAATCAGAGGAACTCTATTGCTCAGCAGCAAACCTCTTCCCTTGTTAACTCAAATCAGCACAACTCAGTTTGACTATTATCTGTTGACTAAGGGCAGTTGTTGAAAGCTCCTGCAGACAGATGAGGCAATTGTCCCTGTTCCAGTATTGTGGGAGTTTTAGAGGTTTCTTTTTGAACTGTGGAAAATAATATCCAAGACTAGATTCCGTATTCTGTTTTTAGAGACAAAATGCAGACAGATATATACACACGCAAACAAAAAGAAAAAAACCCCAGTGAATGTCTTCCATTTGTATCCTATTTCTATGCTTCTTTATATACTAAAAAGTAGTATACACACAAAACTGTATTGTTTTACCTTGCCTAATGGGGAAAAAAATTAATTCAATGGTATGCCAGCATTTACCACAGTGACCTGCCTATATTACTACTGTCGTTTCCTTAAGGAAAGCAATATTAAAACGTCAGAAGACTTCCTAAGAAAAGCAAACACAAAGAAGGTAACAGTAGGTTATTTACCTAACAATGAAAGTAAGTATCTGTATGGACATGTACATACACATACCTTTCTCCAACTAATGGGTATTTTAACATACTGTAAATGAATTAACTCTAAAAGAACAATAAACCCAAGGTAGGCATTTGACATACGTGAACAGATGGACTAATCCATGAAGTATGTTATACAGCCAACCAGTACTGCTATTAAAAAACCCCCAACTTATGCATTCTATCTTGCAATGTTTGCAGCCTCGATCACTTGGCAAGACATTCAAAGATCAAATTCAAGTTCTGCAAGAAATTCTGCAATTTTATATTTATATGTATGCGTGAGATTTAAGGAACAGTTTTAGTTTTGAAAATTTGTACAAGGGTACAGGTTTTTAAAGATGTTTGCTGTGTAGAGAGATTAATATTTAAACCTCTGCTTTAACAAGACTTTCTACATGCAGCTGATCCCAGTATAAAAGGCAGGCAACACTTATACTTCAACTGAAATGACTAGCTGCTGTTTAAGAATCTCTCTGTCTAACAGAAGTAACCAAAGTGCCAAAACACTAAATGGGTGTGGACTTTTTTTCTTCCCTCTTTCTTTAGTAAGATAAGAATAAGCTCATTTTTATTATCCATATGAAGCACACAAAAGTTCATGGTAAAATATGAAATGACACTTGGAAGAAAAACTTAAATGCAAAAATACAGTAGCATCATACTAAAAAGCTTAGCATCACCAAAACTTAAATCTTACCCTCTGTATATGTAAGACTATAGTAGCACTAAGTTTTGCAGAGTTTTGGTTTTTAAACAATTGTACATGTAGGTCACTAAATCAACTAGGAAAGTACCCAGGAGTATCAGAGAAAAAGATTAAAATTTCACTAACCATTGTCAATGACTATTTTCAAAAGCCTGTATTGTCCATTTCTGGCTCCAACAAAGGTGTCTTTAACACTTCCACTAGCTGAAAAAGAGAAAATCAAAGCAACCAAATCAACATATTTCACTTCCGTAGGACAAAAGAATATTTACAATGGCGAGGACAACACTGGGAAAGCGTACAACTGGCCCTTCGCTACGAGGCTGGACTGAGAAAGGAACAGGAGAGTGATGTTCCTGCTATGCTGCATACTGTTCCAGCCACCAGCATGCCAGAAAAAAAAACAAACAGGCAACACTACAAACTAGCCCTGGTTTCTAGCATAATGCATGATTTTCAACACGGTGAAAATTAAAAGTGACATCACATCATCACTCTCAGGTTTCAGAATTAACACAGCAACACAATAAAAATACGAATCATCTCCAATTACAACAGCTTCATGAAATCTGCAGGCTTAGTACAGACTTCCAGACAGAATCGTTACGCCTGCCAGGAAAATGTTAGAGCTTTTCTGGCAAAAGGGCTGGTCTTTCCTGAGGACACCTCTCTGAAGAGTACCAGTGAAGGGTGCCACTTGTTGCTTATCTTTCTTATCACCTTATCTCCTTATATGTATCTTGATATCGTTCAAACCCCAACCTACTGCAACAAGATAGCTTTACAATGAATTTACAAAGAAGTAACTAAAAATACTAGACTCACTTCCCTAAGCACACTGAAGACCTGTGCTGGAGTCACATGAAAATCATCATCTCAACAGCTCCTGCTAAACTGATTTGCACTGGGATTATTTAATTACATCGCAGACAGGGGGTTATACAGCATTTATTGAAGAACATTTATTGCAAGCTGGTCCTTTAAGTAATCCCACAGCATACAGCATAGCACCAGCAAAACAAACGTCAAACCAGGAAACAAATAAAATGGATTATTTATAGTCAGGTTGAGGCCAACTGAACAGATGGCCAGATGGTATCCAGCAACATTACTGCCCATACTCAAAACATTTCCAATTTAAACCCATTGAAGTGATGTCTAGGCCCATTCCGAAATTCCAAAATGATGTGGGAGGGAAAGGGGGTGTTAAACAAACTGAACTGCACCGAGTTACCAGTCCAACCCCAGCTTCATTCCACTTAGCATCCTCCCATTAACCACTGCAGACCCTCACTGTAATTTGCTGTCAGCTTTTCTAATCAGCTCTGCTGGTCCTCACTATTCCATTCAGCACACAAATGTTGTGCCACTTTCTAGACCTTTCAGCTCCCCCAGGACTTTTTTCTGGTCCTCCTCTTATCTATTATCTTTGTATGCTTTATTCTCTCATTTCAACCCTACACACCAAACCAGGACCAAAATACAGCAGGCCCTGCACCGATGCCAGAACTGCGACAGCTCCTGAAGAAACATTTTGCGACAACGCATTTGAGAAACCATCTTACTATCAAGTGTCTATGCTTTTTTTCTCATAAAGGTTTTTAAATCCACAACAGAGTGATACTATTTTCTACTTAAACTTTCTGCACAGCAGAGACCTACGGAATTAAAATTTGCATTTATTTCACAAACATTTTCACAGGGAATATTTTTTTTTAAATTATTTAGAAGACTGTGAACATATTCTAGTGTATTTTCCAGCTCAAATATATTCTGTGTCTTCCTACACTATTTTTCTGCACTGGCCTGTTTGAAAGTCCAGTCCATTTAGAAACTGCCTGGTACATATCACTGTCCCCATGACTTCATTTCTGCTTCCAGAAAAGAGCAGCCCATGCTGCCAAATCTTGTAATTGTTGATGAGTGACAGTAGCCTGTTTGTACCAAAAGCCAGCAATGGCACAACAAGTGTTATTCTTCTTCCAAATTGCAGAAACTGATGCTTTGCTGCGAACAGGACCCCTGATTAGTGCCTGCCAAGGCAGAATCCATGCAGGAAAGCTGCTGAGTTCTCTACAGCTCTCCTCAAAGGATGAAAGATTCTCAAAGACATGAAGGAGAGCAGCAGAAGAGGCTTAGCCACTCTTCTTGCCTGTGATACGCAATAGGATATTCCTCTGCTCCTCCCTCCAGCACTTCCAAGAGAGAGAACAAGGGAATGAAGAGCTACTCTAACAGATTTCTCCAGCCTGGGGAAAAAAGCTATCCAGGTGCACCTCTAGCCTGAGAAGGGTTGAAGAACTTAAAAAAAGCAGCAGCAAAAAATTAACAATGACTGGCATGGAGGGGAAGTAAAAGAAGAGAGGCAAAAGGGTGCAGATCGAGTGGGGCCAATGGACAAAAAAGGGAATAGAAGAGGAGTCAAGAGCTGCCGCGGCTGGGACAAAAGTCACCTTGAATAATAAATATGGGAGAGCAGGCAAAGTACACGGTGCTAGTCACCAACCATTCAGGTTGCTGAAATCGAGACAGTAAAACCCAACTCCTCCATAATCCTGCAGTATAATCTCTGCTTAGCAATTCTGTGATTCGAGAGGGGTTTAATACAAGGAACAATACACTGTCTTCGTTTAACCGCTCCTCGCACCCTCCAAGGCCTGGAATCACGGAGGGACAAAGGTTCCCCCACATTTGCCCCCTTTCTGGCCTCCAGCGATGGGCTTTTTAATGAGCTTCCCTACTCCGGGGCTCCTGGCTCTCCTAAGGGCTCCCGCTAAACCGGACTCGGCCGCGACTCTCGGTATTTCCCGTGCCGTCCAACCCATCCCAAACCCGCTGCGAGACCCCGTGCCGGCGACAGCTCCTCCGAAGGCCGAGAGGAGCGGGAGCTGCCGAAGGTGCCCGAGGAGCCCTCGTAGCCCCGGGCGCCGGCTCCCACCTCACCGCTCACCCCGCCGCACCAGAACAACCTGCGCTCAGGGAAGTTACCTGAGCCGAGGTGTGTGTGGGGGGGGCCCTCCTCGCCATTTACAGGTTTCTGCAGGGAATAGTTTTCTCAGGCAGGCTCTCTGCCGCTCTAAGGCGGCCAGACGGGGTAAGGCGTGCGGATAACCCCTGGCAAGACTTCGCCTGACTGCGGACGAAGCTCTGGGTTCGACCCAGAAGAGCGGCGGCCGCCGGGGGCCGTAAGCCAGCAAGCAGCAGTTTCCCCGCGCTCGTCTCGTCNGAGCTCCGGCACCGGCCGCGGTGCTGCCCCCTACAGCAGAGCACCCGCAGGGCTGCGCTCCCGGCACCGCTCGTCCCCTGTGCCCGCTCCCCTCTTCAGCGGCCGCGGACGGCTCCTGTGAGTGCTTCAAAACGGCGCCGGGCTGCAGCCCTGTCCTGTCCTCCTGTCGTGTCTGTCGCCCCCTTCACCTGCCCTCCCGGGGCGTGTGGCGCGACCTGCAGCGAGGCGAAGCCGGCCCTGCGCCTGCCGTCATCCTGCCTGGCAGAAAGGGCCATGTCCCCCTTAGAGTTGCTTGGCCTCAGGTTGACCGAAGGACTGAGAAATAACTGAGGGGAACTTAGTTCATCTCCAGGAGTCTAGCGTGGAAATCTCCAGGAAGGGAGCTACAAAGCTGCTTGTGTGTACTGGGCATTTTGCGTTAAAGAGTCCGCTGATACAGAGCCCAGAAATCATGGGGCAGAGCCCAGAACGACGGCTCTTTCAGCTCAAGCCCTTTCTCCTGACAAGGCAATCTTTGTTAATTTGCTACTTGGTGGCACTGCATCAACAGAAATAGTGAAGATTTCTTCTCTTTCAGTGTGGATCTGGTGGTTGAGACGCTCTTCTGCGTTTGGCAAGGCATAAATCCAGGCAGAGAATGAGCATACCTGCTTCTCAGCGAGTGGCCTAAGGCTTTTACACCTTTTCAACCTGTGTTGATAAAGTTTCCCAAAACTTTTCCTTTTAAAAAAGTTCCCAGTGAAGGAGAGACCTGCATTGTGAATCTAAGCCTGCTCTGAAGGTAGGTTTGCTTTTGCTAGCTGTCTTTCACAGGCTCATCTGTCTACAGGCTGAGAAGTATCGTCCTCGAACAAGAAAAAGATGGCTACTATCTCTTCTCTAAAAATGGCTTCTGTGTCCTGTAGTCAGTGGGTTTTAGGGGTCGCTATTCTACCTGAGAACATCAGAAATGGTGCAACAGGGCATACCAAATAGCTAGCCCAGTGGGCCGGGCAAGAGGAGCAGAGCATGGCAAGTGCATGGTAATCCTTCCTAGGCTCACTTTCCCAGGCTTCCGAGTGCTGCAGCTCAGGAATTTCTGAAGTCAACTGTGTTAATAGATGTGAGTGCCTGCGCTTTGTCAGATCCCCAGCTTAGAGAGGTGAAGGACTTAGTGTCCTATTTGGGAAATGTGAAATCACACTGTCACTGTAGTATGTGAGCTGTGTGCTGTGTAATGCTAGTCCCGCAAACACGAAATCACTATGGAGACACATCACCAGCTAGTGAGGTGGGACCAACTGCGAGGACTGCAGCAGCTGGGGAAACAGAGCAGCTGCAGTTTGTCTTTCTTCTAGCAAGGAGCCTGAAAGAGGGAAAAGACTTCATGTGAAACCAAGAAATGAGAGACAGGGAGTGCCTCCCAGGTACTGAGGTCAGCCTCCAGGAGCACAGAGGTTATAAAAAATAAAAAAAATAAAGCAACACTTAAAGAAGAGCTTTTCCGAGAGGCAAGGAGTGCTATAAGTTCAGCCAGAGTGGCAACCAAAGATGTGGTGCTTTCACAGTTACTTTAAATCATTAGAGCCCAAGTCTGCCATGGGTCCTGTATTTTTGGTTCCTCCCCTGTGTTTGCCTTAATGTTTGTAAAGGATGGGTTTGCCTGGAAATTTATGATGGAAAAGGAAGTTTTCCTTGATAGACAGATGTCCTGAAAAGACAGATCAGTTGCTTGATCCAGTTAGTCATGAGGCCTCAGGAGTACTTCTGTTCTCACAATGTGGTAACAATGATGCGTAGCTAAGACTGTGGAACTGTGCTTTCAGTAGAAACCCATTGCTTAGACTGGAAATATTGGAGTGGTATGAAACTATAATATCTGACACCGTATCGAGATCATCTTAACTATTCTATGATCCTGTGATTCTATCTGAGGTCACATCACATCAATTGCGACCAATCTGTCAAAGGGCTCTAAAGTACAGAAGTGGGATCTTAACATCTGTTATCACAGATCATCGCATCTTAACATGGCTATCACAGAAATGTGGTGGGACACCTCACACGACTGGAGTGCCACAATTGATGGCTACAAACTCTTCAGGAGGGGTAGGCAAGGAAGGAGAGGTGAGGGGGTGGCCCTGTGTATAAATGAATGTGCAGAATTGGAGTACAGGGATGACAGGGTTGAGTCTGTTTGGATTAGGATTAAGGGCAAAGCTAACAAGGCTGATGTGGCTGTTGGAGACTATTACAGGACTATGAGGTGGATGAGATTTTCTATAAACAGCTGGGTGAAATCTCTTGGTCACTAGCACTTGTTCTTGTGGGGGACTTCAACTTCCCTGATGTCTGCTGGAGCTACAACACAGCAGAGAGGGAACAGTCCCAGAGATTCATGGAATGTGTTGAGGATAACTTCCTGACACAGCTGGTGAATGAACCAACCAGGGAAGGAGCCCTGCTGGACCTGTTCTTTACAAACAGGGAAGGTCTGGTAGATGATGTGATGATTGGAGGGTGTCTTGGGCACAGTGACCAT
>VWZK01003086.1:0-32489 GCA_013396935.1 Baryphthengus martii | reverse complement strand
ACAAGTTGTGTTCTCCTCTATCCCTCCAGCTGCAGGGAATTATGAGGGGGTAAACAGGAAGAGCCAGCAGATCAATGCCTGGTTCTGAGCATGGTACTGGCAGGGCTTTGGGGTTTTCAACCACAGATTGATTTACAAGACACCAGGCCTGCTAGCAACAGATGGGAAAAGCTTATCTCACAGGGTAAAAAGGATTCTAGGGGAAGAGTTAGCAGGGCTTATTAAGAGCTCATTAAGTAGATTTGAAGGGCAATGGAGATGTAACTAGGCTTGCTAGAGAGGTGCCTGGGTGTGGTAGCTCAGCACTTGTGGGGAACATGCTAGTATTTTTGAGAACCAGAAGGCCTACCACCACTCAAAGGCAAAAACTATGCACTCAACTCCCTCTCTGATTGCTTATACACCAATGCACACAGCATGGGGACTAAACCCAAAGATTTGGAGGTCTGCGTGCAGTTGCAGGGCCATAATCTCTTTGCTATTACTGAGACATGGTGGAATAGCTTACAACACTGGAACACTGTCACGGATGGCTATGTTCTCTCTAGGGAAGATAGGTCAGCAACATCGTGGAGTTGCCTTTTATGTGAGACAGCAACTGTAATGTAGTGAACTGTCCCTAGGGGTGGCTAAAGATCAAGTTAAGAGTTTGTGATTAAGGATTAAGGTGCAGGCTAACATGAGAGACACTGTTGTGGGTGTTTATTACAGGCAACTCATCAGGATGGGGAAGTTGATGAGGCCTTCTACAGGCAGCTGAAAGTAGCATCACAATCACAGGCCTTGGTTCTCATGGGGGACTTCAATCATCCTGATATCTGCTGGGAAGGCTACACAGCCAAACATGTACAGTCCACGAGGTTCGTCCAGTACATTGATCATAACTTTTTGACTCAGATGGTGAAGAAACCAACAAGGAGACGTGTACTACTGGACTTAGTGCTGACAAAGAAAAAAAGACTGGAGCGGGACATTACAACTAGGGGCAGCCTTGGCTGTAGCGATCATGAGAAGATAGAGTCCACGATCACTTGCAGTGCACATAAAACGAGTAGAATTGCAATCTTGGACTTCAGGAGGGCTAACTTTGAACACTTCGAGAAACTACTTGGAGAAATTCCATGGTTTAGGGCTCTAGAATGTAGAGGAGCTAGAAGAGAGCTGGTTGGTATTCAAGCACTACTTCTTCTGAGCTCAGGATCAGTGCATCTCTAAGAGCAAGAAGTCAGGCAAGGGAAGGAGGAGACCTGCATGGTTGAGTAGGGAGCTTCTGAAAAATCTGAAGTGGAAGAAGAAAGTATACAGTACATAGAAGAAGGGACTGATCACTTGGGAAGATTATAGGAATGCTGTCAGAGTTTGCAGGGATAAAAAGAGGAAAGCCAAGGCCCCCTTGGAATTAAACCTGGTAAGGGATGTCAAGTTCAACAGGAAGAGTTTCTTCAAGTACGTTGGAGGCAAAAGAAAAAATAGAGAAAATGTGGGCCCACTGTTGAATGAGATAGATGCCTTGGTGATGGAAGATGAAGAGAAGGAAGAATTACTGAATGCCTTCTTTGCTTCAGTATTCACTTCTCAAACCAACCCTCAGGAGTTCCTGACTGTGGAGATAACAGAGAGAGTATGGAGAAAGGAAGACCTTCCCTTGGTTGAGGAGAATCAAGTTAGAGATCAGTCAAGTAAACTGGATATGCACAAGTCCATGGGTTCTGATGGGATGCATCTGTGAGTGCTGAGTGAGCTAGCAGAAGTCATTGCTGGGCCACTCTCCATCCTCTTTGGAAGGTCCTGGAGAACAGGCAAAATACCTGAGGACTGGAGGAAAGCCAATCTCACTCCAGTCTTCAAAAAGGACAAGAAGGAAGACCCAGGAAACTGCAGGCCAGTCAGCCTCACTTCCATCCCTGGAAAGGTGCTGGAACAGCTTGTTCTGGGCATCATCTCAAAGCATGTGGAGAAAAAGAGAGTTATCAGAATTAGTCAGCATGGATTCACCGAAGGGAAGTCATGTCTGACTAATCTGATAGACTTCTATGAGAAAACGACTGGATGGGTAGATGAGAGGAGAGCAGTGGATATTGTCTACTTCGACCTTAGCAAGCTCAGGAAGTGTGGGTTAGATGAACGGACAGTGGGATGGATTGAAAACTGTCTGGAAGATAGAGCTCAGACGATTGTGATTAGTGGCACAAAGAACAAATGGTGTTCTCCAGGGGTCGGTACTGGGTCGAGTCCTGTTCAATATATCGGTCAATGACCTAGATGAAGTGATGGAGTGTACCCTCAGTAAGTTTGCTGACGACAAAAGCTGGGAGGATTGGTTCTCACACCAGAAGGCTGTGTTGCCATTCAGCAAGATCTGGACAGGCTGGAGAGCTGGGCTGAGAGAAACTATGAAGTTCAACAAGGACAAGCATAGGGTACTGCACTTAGGGAGGAATAACCTCACGTGTCAGTACAGATTAGGGGCTAACCTGCTTAAATGCTTAAAGGATGGATGTCAGAAGGATAGGACCAGTCTTTTTTCAGTGGTGTCCATTGACAGGACAAAGGGTAGTGGACACAAGATTGAACATAGGAAGTTCCATCTAAACACGAGGAGGAACTTTTTTACATTGAGGGTGATGGAGCTTGGAACAGGCTGCCCGGAGAGGTGTTGCAGTCACCATCTCTGGAGACATTCAAAACCCACCTGGACACATTCCTGTGCAACCTTTTCTAGGTGAACCTTCCTTGGCAGGGGTGTTGGACTAGATGATTTCCAGGGTCTCTTCCAACCCCTACCATTCTGTGATTGTGTGCCATATGAGATTCTTCTAACAATACAGTTAATAGAACCTGGACAAGTTCTCAGCTCATCCTAAAGAGCACATGTAGGTCTTGATTCAGTTGGTCTTGCATAAATTTCTAGTATCATATGAGGTACATTAATTTATATTAAATATCTACAGACTGCTCACAGATACAGCAGAGATCCTAGGAGAGATGGCATGTCCTTTTAGAGAGAGCACTGAGGGCAAGACAGGGCTTGCTAGAGCATATCAGGTGGCAGTAAACATCTATTTGTGGGTAATCAAAGCAAATCCTTAAGCAAACTTGAACTGTGCAGGCCCAGAGGTCAACTAGGATGGTATAATTATGTCCATATTATTGCTTTCTGCCAACCAAGTTAGCACCATCCAAATTACCTGTTGTAAATAGTCTCTGATCTATATAATGTTTCAAAATATGCCTAGCAATTATTCAGGTGAGCACTGTCTGGAGTAAGCTAAAACTAGACCACGAATGATTAATTGTGTGGATGACTAACATCCAATACCTAAGCCCATGCCTTTTTCCTGTTTAGTTTTCTCATATAGATGTAGCTAGTGACAATCAACTTTCTAGACTCCAAGGATTACATCAACTATTTCTCTGCTAGCTGTAACAGAAACTTAGATGTTAGTTTTCATGAAATTAGACATATGTATACATCTCGTGAAAAAATAGGCCTAAGTATTTTAATCCAAAGATGAATTTCACTGCATAAATCATTTTATCTCCTTCAATCACAATTTCTAGATCAATTATTAAAAAAGAGAAAAAGAAATGGCAAACAAAATGGGTAATATTTTTCTTCAACTTTGATAAGAAAATCCACTGATGGTCATGATTGCATGTCTTCATGGAAAAATGCTTCTGAACAACAAAAGAAATTAAAATTTTGTAGAAATACTAAAAGTAGAAAATTATTAACAGTGGTTATCAGGTAGAATCTGGCACATTATGAGGCTTTAGGTGTCTCGTCACTTTATACATGTTTTCTCAGAAGAGGAAAGTTAATCAGTTGTCCTTACATGTGAAATCCTAGAAGTGGAGCTTCTGCTTGAGTAGGATGGGAAAGAAAGCTTTCACAGTAATGGGGGTATGCTAATAGTTTCTTTGCTGAGCAGTGAGTTCAATACAAAACCAAAGAGCAGATGCCTTTGAAGGAAAACCTGATAACACATAAATCCAGGGTAGAAAATTTTCATCTCAGATATGCCTATAAAAATGTTACATTTGTTGAAAAGATGAATACAATAGTAGTTGTCTTTTCTAAGTTTTCACTTAAACAATTGACATTAAAGAAGTATTGCAAGATCAGTAAAGAACTTCAGCGGCTCATTGGCTCTGACAGACATTGCAGCAAAATCCACTTCCCAATCATAACAAGCACTGACAGTTTGAAAAGCATACAGCAATGCTTTGCGACACGGAGCCCATAAAACAGTCTGATGATACAGAAGACGAAGTGTTCTTGTAGATGATTACTTATTTGCCAGTATCTAACTGTTAGAAATGCTGATGATGCAATATTCCAGATTAAAATCACAGGTTTTGTAAAGCTGAAACATCTGCACTTTTTAGTCAACACACAAAATTCAGTGCCAGATGATAATTAAAACATATTGTAGTACTCATATATGATAAACCCCACAAATATAATATCGAGACCCCGGCAGACTCGTAAAGCAGAACACAAACCTACTCCTGACAAGTATATACCTATTGTTAGCCACAATGAAGACAACAAATCGTTCTTATTCAAGAAATCAAATTTTCCTTGATCATCAATTAAGATGAAAAATATTGAATACATGACAGCAGTCTCATGCAGTGTGCAGCAACCTTCAAGTGATCACACACTTCAGCAGCTCTAGACTGCACATTTATATCTTAAAATCATATGGAAGTGGGAAATTTAGGGAATAAAATATTATGCATTATGCAAATCTCTAAAATATTTTTAATTTATATCATCCCAGCCTAATAATATCCTAAAGTACATATTAATGTTATTCATTTAGTCCCTGTAAAAGTCAGACTTCTCTTTCTTTAGATTTCTGAAGGCTTGTTTTAAAATTAAAATTAATTGTCTATATTCTATCCTGGAGAGAGATAAAAATGTATAGTAGATCATTCATTCCATCTATTTTAATCTCCTATTTTAAGACAGGATGGACTGAGTTCTTATGGCCTTTAACTCTCATTGTTCACTATGAAGAGAATTCTAATGATGTCCTTAGGCTAGATGCCTAATGTGTAGGTGGTCAGAAGCTGAATTTCATCCCCACATACATTTGTAAAAGAAGATTCAAAAACTGAAACTATATAATGTATTTTATTGTTTTTATTATGCAGAAAAAAAAGGAAGAGTACTGTTTCCTTGAAATCTACTGTCTTAATGGAGCTGCCATGTGGTCTCCAAGCATTAGATAGATGGCTGGAACACTTGCCCAGGAACGGGGAAAACTGAGCTTAGCCAGTCATTCTCAGGATACTGTTAAAACCGCTGGTTGTTCTGGGTAATTGAACCTTTTTCCCGAAGATGTCCAACATAGTCCAAACGTACAGAATTCACGGACCCTGAAGAATAAGATATTTCTGATTTTATTATTGAAAATATTCTCTAAAGTAAAAATGTATAACATAGGTTTGGCAGTGGGGACCAGAATCCTGTTTCTTTCTCCATTGATTTCACTATTTGATGGGCCATGAATGTTAGAATTCTATATTTGTGCTATCCTTTCAAAAGGAAATAATATTTTTTACAGAGGGCTCTAGAAACTCCAATATAACATTTATATGAACAGTGCTGATGTCTCAGGAAATGTGCATATGTTTGTGACAACAATAAACAGCTTCTTCAAGTGGCAGATCTCTGTTCAGGCAGGTAAAGTGCAAAGGTGTTACACTGGGTTGTTAGGAAGCTTTCAGTTTGATAGAATGTTTATACACTAATAACAAAGAGAAAAGTAATCAGATTTCTCTGCTCTGAATGTGTGAAATGAAGCTGAATAGCAATATGTGCACACTGCAGAAAGGAACAGAAGAAACATATCACTTCAAGTGTACAACATACTCAGTTATACTCTATATATAGGTGAAATACACCAGCAAGATGAAAACTATTTGACTATGGTTGGCTAGACTTAAATTAAAACTCTTCAATTAACTTTCGAGAAGACAACAAAACAAAACATAACAAAAATTAAAACCCCAGAAATCACTCAGACCTATACGCTTACTAGGCAAATACTGCATGTATCAAGAGAAATGTAGCAACCTGAACGGCATTTTCAAAGGACAGAAAGAATTTGTTTGGCAAAAGAAATTTGTGAGTCTAATGCTTGCTGTTCTGGTGGACAGTGTCAGTTCCACTGATTTGAACACAACTAATGTAGGACTAATCAAGTTCAGCATTCATTTGTGGCTCCTCAGTTATTACAAAACTTTAGACATAGGTTCGACTCATCTGTAAGTCTGTATTTTCATTGCAAAGGAATCCAAATCCAATTATGATAAAAAGAGACACTGACATAACTTCTGTTATCGTTGCTCCTACTGAAAGTTCACAATAAATTTCAGCAGTTAGAAAGCTGGAAAAAAAAATTATATATATATATATAAACATATTAGAAAGCCCTCTGTTATCTTCTGGATATTAGAAGAGACAACAGTAACGTCTTCAAGCTTGAGGAAAAAAAGCTGTTTAGAGAGCACGGCAACTACAAGCCTAACTGTATAGCTATAGAATTCACTACAGAAAGAGAATGCAACACTTGTCCGGACTTTCAGTTGCTGGAGGAATGTTTTGATTAAATACCAATAAAATATTTTTCTTTGTCTCTTATTCTTGACTTAAAACATATTAGCTATGTCAAAATGTCATTAAAAGAACTGGCCTTTTGAATGTAAAAGAAGAAATCTTTAAAAGTAGCTCAGGTGTACTTTGGATCCGTGTTAGAGAACATCCCAATGCCTGCAATTCGGTCTCCAAAAATTACAGTAGTACAAAAAGTAGGGTAACAGTAGGAAATTCAACGCATTTTGGAAAAGAAACTAGAACACAGCAGTGTTGAATGTCTCAAATTTTAGAGGGGTTATGTTCAGGTCAGGTAACATCTTTTACACTTGTTTAGTTAATTCTAATTACCATAGTAAGATTGTTAACAAAATTTAGGAATTCTTTACAGTAGAAACCCAGAATAACAGTAATACAAAGGAAGCACTTCCATTACTCATTTGATATCCACAAAGTCGTTGGCCTGGCAGAGCAAATGAGCAGCAGATGCTAAAGATATATATTGGACAAAGTGACAAGAAATCAGTGTTCAGAAGTGTCCTATAATTCAATTAGCAGTATGCAATTTATGTGTTCATTTAAATCAATATATAGCCATACTATCCACAAAGTGTTGGAATGTCTTATTCTATTTAAAGAATCTTAAAATATCCTAAAAAAATTTGTGTGAAAAAAGCCTAGCTTGCACATGTCATTTCAAGATCAACGCATTGCTAAACAGGAAATCAACATGTCAGAAGAATTTATTAACTAAACAATTTAACAAAATCCAAGTATCCTCTTCACTACTGAAGGCAAATTATTTCCCATCCCATATCCAACCAAATAAATTTCTATCCATCTCAGCCTCTCAGAAGAACAAATTAGTATGAGAGGACAGGTCCTTGCATTGGAACTTGATCATCTAGAACAGATAAATACTGAAACCTGGGCCAACTAACACTCTCAAATAGCAGGTGTATTTGAGAGGGTAGCCTGGTCCAAGAATCATTCTCATTAGATTCTTTGCATGTGGCCACACTGTTTTAGAGGCTAAGAGAGATTAGTCAAATGAATGTGCTGCAAATTTGCCATTTGCCCTTAAGGTGAGAAAGCAAACCTCGGCATTTTTGGGTAATTAAAATAAACACAGTCACAAGCCATAACATTTTTTATTTATATTCCCACTTTTTCACCATTGCAAAAATATCGGCATCTATTGATATGATTTTTTATCAAAAGACAGTTCACCTCATTAGGTCTACATTATAGAACAACTCCTTGTTAGAGGAGTTGTGTTTGAAAGTTTTCAAGGGACTCTGATAAGTAAAAAGATATGGCATGTGTCATCTTTTCTTGACAGCAACCATCCAATTATTTCAGAAAGGAAAGAAATTTGTTATGAAGCTTGTATATGCATTATAAATAGTGGGCTTGAATCTGACCTAAGCCAGAGAAGGATTTAATAACAATGTCTCTTAAGAGACATAGTCAAGCAATTGTACAAGTAGCAAGAGGTTGAGCATATATCTATCTATCTATCTCTGGAAAAACTCAAAGGAAATTTTAGAAGTGTTACATGGCTCCTCAGAGAGTTAACAACTCCATCTGTTCTGCCATTAGAAGATCCAAAGGCTTGAGAGGCAGTAGAAGAGTATGCCTCATTATATGGTCTGGGAACATATAATAAATCTTCTTATATATCTTTAATTGCAATGATAAAATGCCATAAAGTTGCTTTGATTTTCTGAGGCCCAAAAGAACAGTACGCTGATATTTGTATATCATGAGAAAATATTCATGTGGGTATACAAGCAGTTTTTCCCCTCAACATGAATTTAAAGTTCACTCATAGATTAGTTTGTAAGTTTTAATCAGTCTTTTTTTGAGACTAACCCATGTATGAACTTCTGCTTGTAAGAACTCCTTTTTTGAGAGTATACATTTCCCACCATACATATTAACACCAAAGAGAGTGAAAGAAACACGTTCACATGAGTACCAACTCTGAGAAAAAACTGTAGCTGAAACTAATGCTAGGTCTCATCTGATAAAATTATTGCAACAAAAAACTACCTACTAAAGAATCATCTTATGAAAAAAAAAGAGTGCAGATAAAACTGTGGTAACTGAAACAACATCATGAAAGCTATTATGACAACATTGAGGAATAGTTGAAATGTCTGATTTGACCAGAAAAATAACTCTTAAGGCTTTTTAAGGGACCCTATTAACTAAATTCACAGAAACATAGTACCACTTAGAGAACTCTGATGGAATTCTCCTCTCTGCTGAGGAAAGTGAAAAGATTTATTCAAGAGTTCTGGAGATGCTACTTATGTTTTTATATCCCCAGTATGAAATTTGATTTCTTTATAACTTTTTAAATAAAATTCAGTTTTTGATCCTCTATAGTTCCCAAATTCATTTCTGTAGTGCTATTTAATTTAGTTCCCTCCAGTCGTTTATTTGTACACTAGTTTATTCTTACTCGAGAATGACATCTTGTACTTGCTTCTACCAAATGATGTATTTCTTTTCTGAGAGTCCTGTATTAAGATCATTTGGATCTTTATTTGCATATCCTAACACAGTAATAATCTCTTTGACCTCAGTTACTGGCAGATTTAATACATATACTCTGTATTCTAATGTGCATTCATAAAAATAGATGAGTACCACACAGGGACAAGCGTGGTACAACCTTGTATTCTGAATATAAACTACTGAAAATTGTTCTTTATATTCAGCTTTCAAATATTTTTCACCTATGTTATATTGTTATGCAAATGGTGTTTCCATAACAAACTTTTCAGGCTGCTTCATGAGACAAAATGAACGAAATGTGCTCAAAAATTGAAGATATATAGCAACGGATACATATGAAAACAGGAGTATGACTTCTCCTCTTCTCAGGAAGACCCTTACCCTCCTATAAAAAAGAAACTACCTTGATTTGGTACAAATTACACTGGAGAAGTCCACACAGGCTGCTACTCACCACTTTGTTATCCTACAAGTTGTCTTACTATGCTTTTACAATATTTTTCTAGGAAATTAATAAAGCCGATTGACCGATCTGCTTTTCTACAGCTCTTATCCCCTCTGTTAAACACAGACACACTATTTGCTTTTTTCAGGTCTTACAGGATCTAGCAGAACTCCATGGGCTTCCCAAAATAACTGCTCACAGCTCTGAAATTTCATCACCCTTTTCTTCATCTGACATGGCATTGTTGACTCAGAAAAGTAAACAAACGGCAAGCTCATGTAAGTCAAATCAAACTGTAGACAAATGTACACTGTGAATCCAGAGCATTACACTTATTGAGAGGAAAAAGAAGGTAAAAAAAAAAAAAAGTTTTTCATCAGTTTCAGACATTTACGTTACACATTGAAGAGCATTTCAAGTGTACCACTCAGACAAGGTATATGTACTTTTTGCACTTTGTAAGTTACAAGGACACTCTGAGGACTAATGGCTCCTGCTATTTTGGCATAATAGAGTATGAAGATTCAGGAGATGGCAACATTGGATGTTTTATTAAATGAATTGAAGAAACTTTTAAACTCTCTCAACAAGAAGTAAACAGAGGAGAGAAATACTGTGTCTAAACCCAACAAAATCTGAAAACTGGAACAGAGTTGCAAAAAGTTTAACATACATTTGACTGTGGAGTTCCAAGTAAGAGAGTTTCCAAAGTGAATTTTTATAAGTACATAAGTACCTATATATACAAATATTTACATATATACTTCTACACAATTTTTAAATCATGTTACTTACCCTCTAAGTAATACAAGAAAATATATTCAAGTTCATGAAGAAGAGAGACTAGTAAAGCAGGCAAAGTAGTCCTTAGTGTAGACTCATTTGTGCTAAATGTTCTGAAAAGAGTGAACAACTTACAAACACTTGGAGACCTGTTATTACTGTTGCTATATTTTTACTATTGTAAAAAATTCGAATTCACAATCAAAATCAGACTTCAGTATAGGAAGTGTTTTCTATCCACTCAATGGTAGACAATATAGTTTTCAAGTAATCCACAATCTGAGCATATAGAATCACACAAGTTAAAGTTGGAGAAAACCTCTAAGATCATCAAGTCTAACTGTCAATCCAACACTATTACAACCACTAAACTATGTCCCGAAGTGCCATGTCTATACGGTTTTTGAATACTTCCAGGGATGGTGACCCTATGACCTCCCTGGGTAGCCTGTTCCAATACCTTACCACTCTTTCAGTACAGAAATTTTTCTCAAAAGCCAATCTAATCCTTCCCTGGTGCAATTTAAGCCCATTTCCTCTTGTACTATTGCTAATTACTCGGGAGAAGAGATAATACACACCTCCTTTCATGTGGTTGTAGAGAGAATATGAGACAGGAGAAGAATCAGAGGGAAAGTTTATACAGAAATGTAAAACAACTCTCATCACACCACCTAGTAGGTTGACTGTAATGTTGGAAATTCCATCCAAATTTTCTGAATCCTAATGCAATTCACTTTTCCATTGTATCACACTAAATGTTTCCTGATATGTAAGTAAAGTTAAAAAAAATACAGACTATATGAATCTTCATGCAGAGTATATTTAATTAGCTTTTAATGCCTATTGTTATTTGATATCCAGAAAGATTTTGTAGTATTAAATTTTATTTGACAAATAGAAATAAATATCATGATCATCAGAAGGCAGTTCAAATCTAAACGAAATAAAGAATGCAGTTGAAAAATGTTTGTAGTTCAGTTTGTATCATATATAATTATGATGTTCTTGCTAGAATGCTTCAGGATACTTTAAGAGACTTCTTTAAAAATAAAAGTCATTAAGCAAGATGTTCTGAGTGAAAGGACAAGGGGCAAAGGGCACAATCTGGAACAGGGGAAGTTCCATTTAAATATGAGAAGAACCTTCTTTACTATGAGGGTGACAAAACACTGGAACAGGCTGCCGAGGGAGGTTGTGGAGTCGTCTTCTCTGGAGGTATTCAAATCCCACCTGGATGCAGTCCTGTGTCATGTGCTCTAGGCCATCCTGCTTTAGCGGGGGAGTTGGACTAGATCATGTCTAGAGATCCTTTTCAACTCTTGACAACTCTGTGATTCTGTGAATATAACACAATTTTAAAGGTGCTATATAAGGTGGTAAAGCATTAAGTCAAATCAACATCAAAAAACCTTAGGATAATAATCAGAAGAATTTTCATGTTTGAAAATTTCCTCATTGCACATCATAAGGGAGATTTCAGTGCATCACTCATTAATATTCAATCTAAGCAAAAAAAATTGTTAGAAATGCATTGAAGGTCTTAGGCCACACCTGGCTGCAAGTGAATGCTTAGGCAACTTACAAGCTCTATAATGGAGTGAGCAACGGAGTCAAAATTGGTTATAATTTGGGTTTGTTTTTCTGCTTCTATGTATTAAATGACTGCAGTTCCAAATATTTCAAAAATGTTAAGACCACCACAGCCCTCTGAGTATTCATAGGTGAAGTGGGTCATGGGAATGATCTTTCCTACATAATCAGGTATTTACTTTGAAAATAGCTATAAATACATTACAAGTTGTTACATGACTTTGTCGTGCACTTTGGGAGATGACCTGTCAGTAGCATCTGCTTTCTTTTTCATGTGGTATATTCTTTGAGAGTGAGACAGTAAAAGGAGGTCTGTAACACTAAGGCAAGAATGTCTATGTAAAGAGAAATTCTTTATGTTTATTATCATCTCCTTTACTTTTTTCTTTTCTCTTGTCCCTGCATGTTGCATTTATTCTTCTCTCCTCTCCTTCCCATCTCGTTCATAAAATACAGAGTTCATCAGCTTCTTTAGAAAAAGAGCAGCATGCACAACGAAACATGTTTGGTATGGTACAGCTTTTGACAGAAGAAAAGACAATTTGGTGTCCTAAAGGAAAGTTCTAGAAGACGAACAGTCTTGGTCAGGTAAAAATCTAGGAACAGAACAAGTGAGAGGGTCAATTCTGGAGTATGTAAGATTTTTTCTTTCTGTTTTATACAGAAAGGTAGAAAAGTTGGCTGGTTAAGAGAGCCACATGTCTTGGGCATAAATACCACTAATGCAGCTCTTGCCTTGATTGCTTGCTAATGGTCCTTGTACTCTCTTACCACATTACCAACTCCAAAAGCTCTAAAATAATGACAGTTTTTCCAGCTTGCTTTGCCTTTGGAGGAAGACTTTGGATTTGCTCCTAAAAGTTACTATGAAGTTTCACCTTCCCTTCATTATGAACCTACTCTGACCATCTTGTGTGTAGGCATTTGAATGGGTGAATTAAAGTCTGTCTAATTATCCTAAAGGGAGAGGGCAAGAAGGGATTTATATCAGCTTCATTCGCTGTGGAATTTCCCTCTTTTCAAATTTTAGTGAATTCACAAACTTTTCTCTCCTGTTGCACACTTACCCCTACCTTATGCTTGCCAATAATGCATTTCCCGTGCTTACTTCACACACTCACTCCTCCACGTAACATACTCCTTCTATCACCTCCGAATGATGTCTAGTTGTCACCATGCCTTCTTTTCTCATTTCTCAATCCTGAGACACAATGCAAAGACAGACAACTAATATTCTTTCACAGTCTGAAGTATCAGGAGTTGAAAGGGAAGGGAGTTAGAAGACCATAACACCTAAGGAAACAATGGTATATGCCAAAAAGCACGGTGGGAAAACATTGATCTGAAAGCAGCTGGCTCGTAATTTCAGAAAATCTGAAAAAAACCCTGGTAAAATTTAACTGCAGGTCTATCAAGGAGTCTGGCAAAGCATGAGAACTCTATCCTAAAGGTATTTAAACCAGGAAATGTTAAAAATTTACTTAATAAGTCATCAGGTAGTTTTAGTTTAATACCTATCTTTCAGTATTAAAGGACAAAAAAATGATGTTGAGCTTGTAGCAGCACACACACTTATACACGCATACATATGTTTATCCAGTGTATGTGCCTCTAATGTTCCTTCTTTAAATTTTTCCTAGTCTCAGTCAGATTGCTGAATTAAAATCAAAATAAATTTTAAGTCACGGGTTCCCCAGGTGACTTAGCTATGAAGCTGGTCATACACAATCTTTAATGCAAAATGTCTCTTCTTCAGAAAAGCTGAGATTTAAATGAACGATAAATAATATGAAAATGACACGACAACTTGGAAAGATCTTGAGGGACTAAAACAGTTAAATATTATCTGGTAACAGGGAAAGGGAGAACATGCTGAATTCTATTTAGAGACTTATGTGGGTGGTAGGAGTCTTGTTCTGTTCCAATTTGTTGAAACAACATATTTGCACCACTATATAATTAATGTTCTCCCTTCGGATACTGTGAGTAGGTTATTTGGATCAACTAAGCAAACTTTTTACAAAACAAAAGGGATTCTTTTGCCATCATAACTACCGGGAAAAATAATCTGTAAGGAAATACTTTTGTTCTTTAACTCTGCAAACTTTATTCCAATCTAACAGAATTTACTCTTCTAAGTAGCTTTCAGGAAGTGCTAACTTTCTGAAAGATGTTACTTTCCCTGTAAGGTAACACTTTTTAGAAAAAATATATAATTTGGGGAAAAAAAGACCTACAGTAAATTCATAGTCTTAATACAGTTTAACAGCAAGGTGAAATTCATAGCTATGCAATTAAGTTTGGAGGAATTTTAAACTCTTGTTTTTCATATTATATGACAACAATTTCTAAGTTGAATATCTTTAGGAATCAAAGTTTTTCTTTGTTTTAAGTCTCAGATAATAAATATAATTGACTACAAGGAAGTATCACAATTTATATATTTTAGAGCATTTGTCTGGGCCAAGCTGTAGAGTGAAGAGGAAAACTGCATTTTCAGATAGAAAAAAAAATCAGTGTTTTTCTAGTAGAGATTGATGTCTAGAGAGAATAATTATCCTGTGCTAGAAGTCAGATAATAGTATAAAAGTGAGGAATGCAAGGCTCTGGCTTAAAGCCAGTCCTCATCTTTATGTTTCCTCTGGATTAATGTTTTAGCTGGTGCTTTTCAGCCTCATTTCTATCTCCCTAGAATATCTATAAACTGGTTGTACACTTAAATAGAGGTTTTTATCCAGTCTATGGAAAATTAAGATTTTTCATTGTCTATAAAACCAGAAATGCTAAATAGAGTCTCATCTGAGCCTTCAGAATGCTCATGAGATCGCTCAAATCAGGTCACTATAGTTGCTGTACTGTAAATGTGACACACTTTGGCAACATCTTTTCTCTGACAACAGCGTGTATATTGGCTCTTCAGGTCAAACTGAAATAGTTCCTTTGGCTCTGGAACCTGCAGGCTATCAGCTCAATGCTCCTTGTGTGTATCTGCAGCGGGTGAAAGGTAATGTCTATAACCCACAGTGTTGCTGTACTGGCTATAAAGTTTAGGAAAGGGAGCAAGAAGCCAGCCTGCATTTCAGTTTCTTTGGTAATCAAATATATATATACATCATATCTATCTCTCTATCTCTCTATCTCCCTATCTATCTTTATTATCTATACTGTTAAAGCACCTTTTGTTGACTAACAATCCTCTGACTGCTCCTAATGTGTGGCCTATAACTTGACACTATAATAGTGTATGAGTACTTTTCAACTCATCCTTGCTATTTTAAAAATAATTGTGCATATAATTACCCATTTTTACTCTTTTTCATATATATTTATGCTATTATAAAGTCCAATTAAAATGGATGAACTGACAAGGAAAAATAAACCAATTTAAATTAAATTTCTAAATTAGATATCTAATACTGATACATTCACTTCCTTTCAACTATCATATTCAATGAAAGAACAGTAAAAATGCAAATATTATTTCTCTTTATGATAATATTTCATTGTGCAGTAGTTCTTTGCCTAATCATAGAATTGCCATAGGCATTTCAGTTGCTGACTTGCTCTCCTTCTTTCCTTCCTGTTATTGTTTTCTTTATTTAACAATACTAAATGCTTTTGAGTACTTAACATTAAAACATTTAAGCTATTTACCTTATTAGATTTCAAGAGAATTGGGCTTTTGTTACATATGGTAATGATTTACCATTTTACAGGGCTAATGTCCGAAGTTCTCAAAGAACTTTAGATCAGTAAATAGTACATCTTTGCTATCTTTCCTTCTTCATTAAACACTATAAATATAATTTATGTATTAGGGGAACAAGAACAATGAATCCAGCTGAAGCCATATCGGACACAGAAAGTATAGGCTTATGTTAGGAAGCAATTCAGAGTGATTCAAGGGTGTACTTTAGATAGATTTACTCTGATCCTTTGGATCAAACATCTCCACTGGATATTTCAAAGCTGTCTTAATGATTGGTCTTTATTTCTTACCCTCTGATCTCCATTAGTGGACAGTAAACATTAATCATCCATATAAAGAGGAATTTCTCATTTAGTTGCTTCTAACAGAAGTCTGCTCCCTCAATACCAAAATCCCTTTGCTAATCAAACCAAAGCAGAGAAAATAGAGGCAGCTGAGATATTTCCAAACTGTGCTACTGCTCCAAAGCAAATCTCTAATGTAGGTCTGGATGCAGCTGGAAAACATGTCCAGGACAGGGTAGAATTGAAATACACCTGAGTCTCAAACAGAAGCCAGTGATTCCCCGTTTATGATTGTTGAGTAGTAACTTAGCAATTGGTAATGGCCTATGATTAAAGGTCCATATTACTGTGAATCAGCCAGTGACATGAACTGCTAAAGCAACTGAAGTGGTCTGAAGCTGCCAATAAGCACGTCTCCTCATCTAAACTTTTGTTAAAAAACTCCGCTTCGGCAGCAAAGTGTTAGGCTGATATTAGTATGACTCATCTACCGTTGTTTTTCTCCTTCAGCTTTTTTTCACTTGCCTGTCGTACTTGACTAGAATTCCTTTAAACAGGATCTTCATCTTGAAGATCTTTTCTTGAAAGAAAAACAGCTAACACATATAGTGTGCTACCATAAAGAAAATAACAAAATAGATGACATTTTGGATCTAGAGCCAGATATGGATGTTGCCATTCATTCCACAGTCTGATTTATCGCTGCAATCTTTCTACTACACAGTGCCATCAATGATTTTTCACATACAGCAGTGGCTGAGTAGTTTGAAAGGACTTTCATTAATAATTGAATCAAGATTGGTTTCTTGTATTGCGTAAGGTCAGATGATTGATCAACATATGGACAGCAGCTAAGTAGGGGAAACATTTTCAAAACTTCCAAACATCCTGGACATGAGCAGACAGTGTGTGCGTGCAGCTCAGAATAGCATACTGGGCTGCATCAAAAGAAGCACGGCCAGCAGATCAAGAGGGGTGATTCTGCCACTCTACTCTGCTCTGATAAGACCTCACCTGGAATACTGTGTCCAGCTCTGGAGCCCTCAATACAGGAAGGACATGGACCTGATAGAACAAGGGCCACAAAAATGATCAGTGGGTTGGAACACCTCTCCTACGAAGACAGGTTGAGGGAGCTGGGGTTGTTCAGCCAGGAGAAGAGAAGGCTCCGGGGAGACCTAATAGAGACCTTCCAGTACCTGAAGGGGGCTTATGGGAAGACTGGAGAGGGACTGTTCACAAAGGCCTGTAGTGACAGGACAAAGGGTGATGGCTGTAAATTAGAGAAGGGCAGATTTAGATTGGATGTTAGGAACAAGTTCTTTACCATGAGGGTGGTGAAACACTGAAACAGGTTGCCCAGGATGGTAGTTGAGGCCCCATCCCTGGAGATGTTCAAGGTGAGGCTCAACAAGGTGCTAAGCAACCTAATCTAGTTGAGGATGTCCCTGCTCCCTGCAGGGGGGTTGAACTAGATGACCTTCAGAGGTCCCTCCCAACCCAAACCGTTCTATAATTCTATGATTTTCTCTGTAAATAACTATAGCCCCTTTGCTGCGCTCCAGTCACCTACTTGGTAAGTAGAAGCAGTACAATGGTATTTAGATGACCCAGCTATACCAGAAATGCCAGTTAGAGAAGGCAATAAATTTACAGTTAGTCCAGTGTCTGAAAATAACATATCCAACTTCACAATGAACATAAGGAAGGGCAAAGCAACAAATGCTTGACAGAGGAAAAAAGAGTTGTTTCTCAGCTAAATGGGGAGGAAGAATTCAGTTAGCTCTTAACATATTATTTGTTATCTAATTTGTTTTTCAAAGAAGTAATGTTTATTTAACACAGTAGCATTTTACTACATGCAGTGCTAATGGAGGTTAAATAAAAGACACAAGGGCAGCAAAATCCCTCACTTACTTTTCACACAAGGACAAAACTACTGTGTGAGAGAAATGCAGATTAATTTCACAATCCTCACAGCACTTTTTGACACCACTGACTATGAGTTGTCTCTTAAGTATTTGAAGATTTTACTAGGGCTGACTGATCTAGATTTGGATAGGTTTAAATCATACTTGTCAGTGTCCTATTAATTTTTAACCACAGTCATTTTTTTCCCTAGACCTGTTAATATGCTAGGCAGTCCCAGAAAGCATAAAGCTTTGACCCATGCTCTCTAGCATTTGCATACATCACTTTCTGTAGATGCTTTATTCTGTAACCAAAATTCTATCTCCTCAATAGTATACAGATACAGGAATCCACAGACCAAAATAAAAGGACTTTCAAACTGGCCATATTATTATCAGACATACATTCTTTTATATATAACTGGTCGTTTCCTACTCAGTTCAGATGAAAGATGAATAACTTGCAGCTGACTACTAAACTGTGCCAACAACACTCTTTCTCTAAAGGTGTACTGTGTTGGAATATAATTTTTCCTTACAACCCACCAATTATTTCCATATCTTTCTGGCCCTTAAGATGTCCTTCAGAGCCACATTAGTCAGAGAAATACAGTAAGGCTAAGATCACTGTTACCTCAGCACAATGCAAAACTTTGAGGCCTTTCTGACAAGCATTTTGGGAATGAATGCACCCCCATATTTTCAGAATTTCAAAATGAATCACTACACAACTCCAAACTGTCTCAAGTTTTCAACTTGAGATGACTTTGTAGAAATAATAGAAGCATTTTGTTCCCATTGGTATAACATTGAATTTATTTTTTAAAAGCTTGGTAGAATATAGTTGCAGACTTTAGAACTAGCGGACTTTCATCTGAAAACTTCCGCATCTACATGATTTTCTCCAGAAATACTAAACTTTTAGTCCCTGTAGATATGACTCATGTTAACTAATCAGTAATATAAAGTCTCTTGAAGACATCTTTTCTGAATTCTGCAAAGGACTGGTCAATTTAAGAGTTCAGCTCTGACATCCTTGTTGGAAGGAGAATTTTCCATTACTTGAGGGGACTTCTGTGCACATGTGGTGGGTTGACCTTGGCTGGACACAAGGTGCTCACCAAGCCACGCTATCACTCCCCCTCCTCAGTTGGCTGGGGGGAGGAAACTGCAATGAAAGGCCCGTAGATAAAAATAAGGACAAGTAAGTTATTCACTAATTACTATTACAGGCAGAAAAGACTCAATTTGGGGAAATTAATTTATTGCCGATCAAATATCAGAGTTGGATAATGAGAAATACATCAAATCTTAAAATGCCTTTCCTCAACCTTCCCTTCTTTCCAGGCTTAATTTCACTCCCAGTTTCTCTATCTCCTCCACTCGAGCACCACAGTATGACAAGGAAGGGGGAGGGGGTGCAGTCAGTTCATCACACTTTGTCTCAGCTACTCCTTCCTCCTCACCCTCTTCTGTCCAGCACAAGATCCAATACAAGGGACACAGTCCTCCATGAATGTCTCCATTGTGGGTCCTTCCTGTGGGCTGTAGTTCTTCATGAACTACTCCAGCGTGGGGGCAGTGACCACCCCCTCCCACCCCCTACTTCCATGGAGTCACAAGTCCTGCCAGAAAACCTGCTCCAGGGTGGGCTCTCCATGGGATCACTGGTCCCGCCAGGAGCCTACTCCAGTGTGGATTTCCCACAGGATTCAACGTCTCCTACAGGCATCCATCTGCTCTGGCTTGAGATCTTCCACAGGCAGCAGGTGGATATCTCTTCCATTAACTTCCATTGACTGCAGGGGGACAGGCTGCCTCACCATGGCCTTCACCACAGGCTGCAGGGGAATCTCTGCTCTGGTTCTTGGTGCAGCTCATCCCCCTACTTCTTTACTGACATTCGTGTCTTCAGAGTTGTTTCTCTGAAATATTCTCACTCCTCTCTTCAGATGCAATTGTCACTGTGCAGGTTATTTTCCCCCTTTGTAAATATACTATTACAGAGGTGTTACCCACATTATTGACAGGCTTGGCACTGTCCAGTAGCAGGTCCATCTGGAAACCAGCTGACATTGGCTCTATCAGACACAGGGGACATATCTGGCATCTTCCCACAGAAGTCACTTATGTAGTCCCTCTGCTACCAAAACTTTGCCACTAAAACCCAATGCAGCTCGACAGTTCTACATCTGCACTGGTCTGACTTACAGGAAAGTCAAGCAGATGATGGTGAAATACTTTTAAATTTGGATGTATCATAGTATGTATTCAGTTGAGACTTGTAAGACCAAACTGCAATCTCAAGCAAGCCCTTTGCCATTTATTTTCACAGTCACTACAGAAACTATTATACAAAAAGCAGACAAGTAAGTATCCTGTGGGGAAATCTCATTTCACGTGTATAACTAAGCATTTACGCAGGTAGCATTCCTGCAACATTGCCCTCAGTTTTTCCTTTCTTCCCAAAGTTCCTTTCTCTGGCAGAGAAATACAATCAGAGAATGAGAGCACTGTGAAGAACTCAAGTCAGTAATATTTTTTGGTGTCAATAACACCCAAACTACCCAGACAGATGTTTGTTTAACTTTTTCTTGAAAAAAAGTCTCTTAACACAGATTCTGTATCATTCTTTCTCTGATCCAGTACTTAACCATATTTGTTGTACACTAAACAGATTTTTTTGTGCTCTCCTTGAACCTCCAAAATCAAGCAGTTCTTTTGCTCTTTATAAAAATGAGGTATTTTTAAATTAAGAACTTCCAATCCATTAATGTTCTTTTCCAGACTAAACAAACCATATTTTCTAAATAATTTGTGATATTTTTCATATTCTCCAGACATCTATTCAATAAAAAAAAAAAGGAACTGGGTTCAAAAAGTGATTTTTCTTTTTCCCCTTATCTTATGTAATTTCTTGCTATCATTACCTCTTTCATTCTTTCTCTTCTTCTGTGACATTTATTATTTTCTGTATCTCTATCCAAATTAAGCTTGAATCCTCCTCCATAGTTTATATCTGAAATACAATATGGTTGGTTTTTTTTTTTTTAAAAAAAAAGAAAGAATGTAAAACCATCTCCATTGATTTTCTAAGCACCAAATACACTGAAATAATTATTTAAATGAGAAATAATTACATTTATTAGTACAAGTTATTACTTCCACCTTGAAAACTCGTTCTATATTTCTTGGTTCCACATTTCTAG
Organism: Baryphthengus martii; assembly: GCA_013396935.1. NCBI lineage: Eukaryota > Metazoa > Chordata > Aves > Coraciiformes > Momotidae > Baryphthengus > Baryphthengus martii. The sequence goes on along the minus strand of VWZK01003086.1, from coordinate 11,423 downwards.
TTACCTATCTTCAAAATAAAAAATTAATATTTTGCCATTCATTTTCAAAGGTTTTATCTTTACGAAAATCTCAGTGAATCTTTGATTTTTCCGCCACAAAGCTCCCTTTTGTTAAAATTAGAGCACTTTGATTTCATGTCTTTCATTCTTTGCTTTTTGATTTGTTTTGGGGTTTTTTTTGTCAGAAATTCATTGATGCAAGAACTGTATCTTACTATGTTTGCAAAGTACACAGCAGAATGAGACATTAATCCCACTCGGGGATTTCCCTGTTGTTGTGTTGCCTGGCAAAATATTCTAGCTCTAAAATGTCCAATAAAAGTATTTTTCTCGTTACTCTCAGTAATACCTATTTCAAGAAAAAAAGAAAACTAAACATCCAATAAAAAGTAAAAGTAGCTTGGCAACATGTTTAATCTTTTATCTCAATGTTCAAAAATCAAAAGATTTAATCTGATAGAAGACAAATGGTTTGGGGAAATAGCAAATGCATGTGAAATATGGCTTGAAAGCTCTCCTGTGAGAGGCTAGAGAGGACACAAAGCCCTTTAAGTGTGTGTCGGGAGCACTTTCTGTGCCATTAGCACTTGATTAGATAGTATAACAGATAATGTAAGAGAAAATTAGACTCTGACAAGAAGCAGTTGAACCTTGAGTTTTGACAGTTATCTGTTGGACATCTTATCACTTTTATCCTTAGGGCCTCTTAAATGACACATAAGGACTTTGTTCCAGTGGATAATTATCATAAGTGCATAGTGAAATGTTATGCTTTTTTCCAAAGATGCATTCGTTTGCCCCAGACATTGCCATGGTGGAATATTTTTGGGGGCTTGGCTTTGTATGCTGTACAATATGGCAACCACAGTCTTTGCTGGGCTACAAAAAAAAATACAGAGGTCATAAAATAGTTTGAAAAGCAGAACAGATTTCAAGTCTTAACCTGTCTAATTGGTAGACAGTTTTAAACTTTCTAGCACAGATTGCAAAGAAGAGCTATTGAGTTAGTCTTGTCCTCTTCATGTAGTCACTTTTTTTTTAAGTTGTACCAATGTCATAAGTCAAGCATTGTCTTACGATGAAGTACTTAAAAGAAGCAAAAAGGATTCATGTCAGAGTTTAAAAAAAAAAAAAAAAAAAGACTTTTAAGATGAGATTAAACAGGATGTAGCTCCTGTGAAAAGCAGAAATTTACCACATTACTTAGAGAAGCCAGAGGCTTTGGTTGTAGTCTCATGTTGACCTAGCACTCAGATGTACATGGAAATTGTACATAAAACTGTTAACAGTCTGCCTGTGACAATCACTTCTAAATATTTCAGTGAGGTTTCAGGAATATCTTTCTCTAGAGATGTATTCAAATAACAGGTTTTTAGAAACAAATGAAGCAAAGAGGATGAAAGTGTTAATCAGAATTTTGTATGACTGATGCTTAGTTTTCATACTTTCGGGTTCAGAGTAGAGAAGGTGCCTAAAAGCATAGCTCTATCTAGGATGTTAGCAGCATCTATTCAAAATGGCTTGCGATGAAAGGTTTTCATTTCAGAAAATCAGTTGACTTTATGATATTACTGTCATTTGGGAGACATAAAGGTGATTAATACCACTATATGAAATCTAAATTCTAGGAAAATTTCAGTTTCACTTAGTGAATTTAAGGCTAAATTTAATCTCTATCTACATACAAACGTTGTTTTTCTTTGTCATCATTAAAACAAAGGATAACTATATGAAAGTTTATGCAAAAATGGTTTCCAAATTGCACCTATTCCAAAGACAAGACTTCTTCTCAATGGAATAGAAAATAGTGACAAATACTGTAAATCAGCCACTCAGTAGTTTATTATTATAATCAATATTATCTTAAAAGTGGTTCAGAATAATGTTTTGGTGATTGAGTTTTAGGGAGTTGGGTTTTTTACTGTTTCTAAGTAACCAGAGAGACTTTGATTCCTGGAAAATCTCTTTTTTTTTCTATCATGCAAAGAGGAATGTGTATACAACTTTGGATAAAACTCGCTGATGTCATAATTCATTTTGAAACATGATCTGTTCAGATTTGCCCACAAATGCAAATTAGGTTGGCTCACCAAGTTTCAGAAAGGGCCCACAGAGTGAGTTCAGGTACATGCCATTTCATATGTTGATAAACTGAAGCACTTCTGACCAGACTATGAATGGTTTGCAAAGGTTGTATTAGTGATCTGTGTAGAAAAGAGGTAACAGTTTACTTATCTGGTTTTTACTCTATATTCTGCCCAACACATGTATTTGGTAAGACAACAGGTAAATTCATACAACAAAAAATAAATTACAATGTAATTTTGCAAGGTCAGAGTAACCAGGAAACTATTAGAGGTGAATTCATTGTTATTCATTTCACTTCAAAGTTAAATGTCAGTTCCCATGACCCAGCAAATGGAGAGTAATTACTGAAAGTGTATACATGATATAACTGAGAAAACTCTAACTCCTGTATATGGTCCTGAGAAAGGGTTTCTTCATACATCTGGGTGATTAAAAAATTGAACTCCTGGATAGCAAGATCGGTCAAATTACTTCCCCATCTCCTGACAGAAAAAATACACTTTGAGGGGCCACATTAAGAAATCTATCTCTATTGAGCTCATTAAGTTCTGGACAGCTAATAAGAATATAATAGAATCTTGGATGTCCTCTATAACACAATCTGACAAGTTGAAGCTCCACTCCAACTTCATTTGGAGGGGCAAACAATGAACCATATGCTAGTTTCAAATTCAGCTTAGCTTCCTTCTTGTTTTAGTAGACTCATGCAGTTGTAAAGATGGCTTAACTAAAAATCATGGTTGCCAATTCAGCTTCATTCTAACCTCTCTATTTTCCTTGTGAATGCTGTCACAATTCATCTCACTTCTTACTCTACAAAAGACATATATAGCCACTTCTTAAAAGATGCTTGTAAGCATCTATGCACAAAAGTCCATTTTAGTGCATAATAAGAGGTTGGGTTTGGTCTGACAAAACATAGCACTTAACTGTGTATTTATGACCAATATCTACTGACACCTGACATAATATTTATTTCTATACTTGCATTCATATCTTTCAATTACAAAGCTCTATTACAGGTTGTATATACAGTATATCTGTTCTTCTGCCCAATCTCTTCCCCTTTTTTGAATATATGATGCTTTGATGTCTTGTTCCTTTCATTTTCCTACTGGATCAGAGATCAGCCCTGCTATATTTAATCCTTATTTTAACATTAACCTACTTGGTAATAATGCTGTCAGAAACCCATCATGTAAGTCACCAGGCAGCCCACCTAAGTGCCTAGCATATTTTTTCAAGCACAGCAGCCTTAATGGTCAGTGGCATTCAAAGGACAGAAATGAATAGTATTAGCACCCATTCTCCTGTAACTCCTTAGCTCAGTTGATCGTATATGAACCCACAGCGATAAAATCTTCTCAATCTGCAAAGCAAGTCTGAAGAAGACTTGAATTCTCACCTCCAAAATGAGGCACAATTTCCATGATTTAACAGCAAAATCTTCCTGGTTTCCCTGGAGAGGTGATGTACATCTGGCCTTTACTGACCCCGTTAAATCATGCTTGTCCTTCCCTTTTCTTAGCATTTGGTACAAAGGCTGAGGCACAGAAAGCTTTCTCAACTGCAGGAATTGGATGTTGAGTTTTCTCAAAGCTCACGCTCCTTCCTATTCAAAAAATTCTTCTGTGAGTGTTGTGCCATAGTGAGCGCAAAGACAACACTGACGCAGAAAGCAGTGCAAGCAGTAGTACAGTCCTTGTGTGGCTGAAAGTTCTCCGCTACTAATTCAGCCACTCTGATGATCTGATGCCCTGTATTGCTCAACAAATCATCTGGATGTACCTTTACAGGCTAACTTTTTGCACTGGTGATAAAGCCTTAGGGTACCTAAAGTCATGAATGTCTAGATTAACCTGTATGATGTGTGGAGAGAAACTATTTATAAAAGCAATCCGAATAAACTGGTCATTCACAGTCAGGAAACTGTCATCAAAGGTCATCCACACCTCTCATAATGTCAAGGTTTGGTATAATAAACAACTAAAAGATTCTATAAAATGGAGAAAATATTTACATCTGGAATTATTGAAACTCTTTTGACTAATAATGTGAGACTGGTATCCTGCCTGAGACTGCATTTGTGAATTAGCGAGACCGAAACAAGCTGGAAGAAGCAATGTTTATAATCATCATTGCTATTTTTGTCTCCCAGATTTCAGGGATATTCCACAACACTCCTCTGACTTTATCAAGCAGGTCATGAAAACCACCCTGATTGGAAAAGGACTGAGGCAGGGAACTAGATGCTGTAACACGTCCATTGCCTGTGCTAAACATTAAATATCACCTATAACATAAGACTCTTTTTTTTCCACAGTTTTCTTTGAGCCATGTGTTTCTATTCGCCTACTCCCTCAGTTAATATTCTTTGTTTTCTTAAAATCAAATTCAGCTTTTCCAGTGCTTCTAACCTGTGACCAAATTAGAAGGAAGCACCTGTTGGTACAGTCTGACAACCCAGCGAGTATGTCAGACCTTGGTGTGCATGACCTCCTTCTCCCACAGAAAACTCAGAAACAAAAAACAGTCCCAGAAACAGAACCTGTCTTTTATATCTTTGCTGTTCTTTACTCTCCTTGTTTGTGTTCATTTGTTTTCCTTTATCTAACAGGAGATAGGATCAGACTTCAACTGCAAGATCTCAAGTGTCCTAAACTCTCTTTCTTTTCTCTCTTCAAAAATAAAAGGAAACAATAACAAAAAAGACAACAAATGTGACTCTTGAATCCTTTTAACCATAAGTATTCATTGCATAGGCAATGAGTTGCTTAGTAGTCTCTCTCTGCTGTGTATGAGCGTCTAAACTGCAAGACCATACTCCAATACACTCACTAGTGTTATGCATTCTTTGGTATTCTGGGGACATAGTCCATGTGCCAATCTCACATTGAGGATGCTTTATGCATTAATTTCTACTTTATTGATGAGACTTGCTGAGATGCACCCCGAGGATTTTAGTCCCACTTTGACTTCTGCAGCAAACCTTGATTCATGTCTGGAGCATACTTGTGGGTTTCCTTTATTTGGAAATCAGATTGCGTAGAAGTCTTGTATGAAGAGGACTGGTGCTAGTGTGTGAGTGCGTCTAGGACATAGGCATGGGCACCTGCTGACTTGAAGTGCCCAAAGTCCACTGATACATATGCCATCTACAATTTATTCCCAATTTATCATGCAAGATTGGGGATCCTGCTGGGATCTACTAGGCCTGTGTGTTGTCTTTGTGGTGGGTAGTCAGCTCAAGAGAGAGAAGAACCCAGACTAGCCAGTTAGCCCAGACAGTTGCATCAAGGAGCTCATGTGAAAGAGGTTTGTCTGTAGAAGGGAAGAAATCAGAAGTAAATTTAACAAGAGCTATGCAACAAAGGGAATATAATCTTTAGCTATGTCAAGCAGGGACTCCTCTGGGCTTAGAAGAAGAGAAACAGGAAATATTAAAAGTAAAGAGGAAGGAAGTTGTTAGTTCCTTTTTCTGTTAGGTTACTTTTTTTTTTTTTTTAATCAAATGACAGGTAACAAATGACAGATAACAGTAATTTGACATGAAATCTTAGACCACAAGTGACTATTTAAGCTTATGGCAGTAAGAGTTTTGTTAATGTCCTAGACTTCAGGGTCCTGAGATCCCCTCTTGTTACAGCATCAGTCATCTGTAGTTGTGCAAAATCGTTACAAAATGCTACTGGTTCCAAACTGCAAATGTGTTAGACCGATGTACCACCCAAGCTCTGCTACCTGCAGTACAAACCACACAAGATTTGGCTAGCAAGGAACCGCGAACCACAAAGAAAAAACTTGACAGAAACAAAACAAAGTGGTTTTATTACTTTGTCACTACCTGAACTCAAGGGCATGGTTCTCTGAGAAATCAGAGTGTACCTTTTCCTCTACTTGAAATGAAACAATGAAATGAATCATTCAGTGGTTTGTTTTACATGAAATAGTCTCCCATGGTCTCCTGGGAATGTCAGTGAGCTATAACAGGCACTGGGATTTTTCATTGGATACTTGCATTTCTGAGGAAAGAGAACCTTATATCTGCTGTACGCATAGCCCTTGACAGAGTTGCTTGATCCTTGGTGCTAGGGATGCACAGACTAGCTGGCAGCATCCCTCTAATGCATGTATCAGAAAAAAAGNCTAATGCATTTAAAAAAAAAAAAAAAAAAATAAAAAAAAAAAAAAAAAAAAAGAAAAAAAAAGAAAAGAAAAGGAGAAAATAATATATCTTGCCTTCTTTTTCTTTCTTTACATACCTCCAGAGGATGAGAGCTTTCAAAACCTTGATCTTACAATAGGGACGACAATAAATGTCTGTTTTTGAAATAAGAGCTGCTATATCTTACGCAACTTTGAGGAACCCATACAGGTTTATGCAGTATATTAGAAGAGCCATGTTTTCAAGATCGCCACTGTGTAAACAAGAAAAAATAACAGACCGGAATTTCTAAAATGTTTAAGCTCATCCTAATGACACTGACATACATTACACTGATCTACAGACTATGATCTCTGATTTGCATCCTGAATTTCTACTGCAACATACGAATAAGTTTAAAAATAAAGGCAAATCCGTATGTAATTATGAAGGTATTTCAGAGGAAATTTGCTGTCTGGTTGAAACTTTGGAGTTTATTATAAGAAAACCATAGCTGTTAACATTTCAAAATTATAGTGTTGTTGAAGAGATCTATATCAAGTGAACTAAAATCCTCTTGCATTGTAGAATTAAGCTTATATTCTCAAAGAAGGTACTGACTTAGGTAGTTGTTACCTCTAGAATCTTCTGACAATTCCGTATTAAATGCCTGCTTGGTTTTGATTGTGTTTCAAGCCACGTCATGATTTTGGCACATATATCTACTCATCACTGTCCCTAGCAATCATATGGGATTCTCTCTTTTTGAGAATCTTGAAGTCTAATGGTGTTATTAGATATTTATGAATATTTACATTTTAATTCCACACATTTTGGAGGGATTCAGTTTGAGACAACAACTCTTACATCTAGATATATTAACCAAAAACTAAATTCCACTCTTTTGGTCTAATACAACCTCATCATCTGCTGTCAGGAGCTGTTCAACAGTTCATGTGGTTTAGAAATAATACATTACAAGATCAAAAGGTGAACATTGTGTTAGAACTGTCTTCCAAATGGAACTTCTTTGAGTACAAAATTCAGACTTTAAATGTGTCTTCATTTCTAAAGGGGAACAAAAGTCAAAACCTAAGGTTTTCCTGTAAGGCACAATGCTCAAAAAAACTTTAACTGCTCTGAAACATTGCATTTTGATAAGGTAGAAATATACTGTTCTGATGAAGCTGGAAAAGCTGCTTCATCTTTTTTAGTTTTACTATATATTAAATGATAATATATAATAAATGCTAAAATGCAACATTTTGATTAGGTCAAAATGTTTCATTTTAGTAATTTTCCCATCCAGGTTTCAAATAAAAATGGTACATTCTTGAAAAACATTTAGATGTTGTAAAATTGTCATTTACTTGTGGCAAACTGTTACACTGGAGAAATCTTGACGAGCTCTCGCCAGCATACATTGCCAAATATAGTGATTTTCTCCAGTAGATCTATAGGTCTGTTTGTTCTCTTTCAGGCTCTCTTTGTGAGGTAGATTTGTCTTTACTGAATTAGCTGAACTGAAAAGACTTTTTCTAAATCATGAATGTGGAACTGTGACTTGTGATGCCTTTGGTTTCCTCGTAGCAATCAAACTAGGACTATTTCAGATGATCAATGATGTGACATAGTTATGCTGGGTGATTTTGGGTCTAGTTTTGAATGGAAAGAAGCTTGTAGGAGCTGTAGCCAACAGCCAACACTCTATCTAGCCCAGCCTACCTGTTATGGACTAGATAGCCATCATCATCTCTCCTCTCTCATATTTATTCTTCTCTTGATCTGTCTGAGCATATGCTAATATGGCTATAATGGCTCTTAACCACATGAAGACTCTGGTGTGTATCTCCTAGCGTGATTACTTTTGGCCTATGGATGCTTCAAGTTGTTGTACTCTTCTACCTACCTGAAGAACAAGAGTCATACATTCTGCAATGATCAAATGGTCTATTTAGATGTATTTAATGAACTATTAAAAGATATATTTATTGATTATGAAAAATGTAAAGTCAAAGCACCCAGAACTGAAATTCTCCCAAGTGAATCTGTGGCCTACGAAAACAGAATTTGTTCATTTCGACTTTATGGCTCAGAAATAAAAGTAAAAAATTTATATAATGGGCAAAGCACGTGAATTGTGGCTAAGTTTGGAAAGTAGTGACATTAAATAAAGCCATTGGCAATGACTGATGCATCTCTCAGTGTTGGTAGGAAACTAAGAATCTGTCACCAGTTAACATTTAGTATATATATAATAGACACTTTTACTACACTTCAGTTCCTTTCTAACAACTTCATTCTGCTTCCTATCTTGATTAAAAGACTGTCTTCTATCTTCACAAATATATGAGTTTGAAAGTTAAAACTTGGGTTCCTGGAAGGACAGGGTTTACAGTTACATTAACGTGTCTGTAAATGAGAGCAGCCGTGAAAAAAAAGATGAAGAAAGCAATGATCAAAAAAGACACCTGAAGAAAACTCTTAAGTAACTTAGATAGTACTCTGCATCACATGGAACATTCAGGAGGTATATTTTGAGGAATGTTTTTTTCTTCATTGTGCTCAGGAGACATTCCAATCATATGCATTTATTCTACATGAACCTCTTACTGAAAATAATATTTCTAAAGGATAGAAATAATTCCAGTTCAAGTGAAATACTGATCACTAAAACCAATTCCTTATTCCATCAAAATCTCGTTTTACGGTAACATGACAAAAATGTATTTGGGTTTCAGCACTGGCAGAGAGGATGGGAGTGGATGACAATCAATTTTATTCATAAATGTATATTAGAGACAAATGGTGCATAATTTAGATTCTCTCCTGGCTTGTTGAATCTGCAGGCAGCCATGCTTTCTGTTGCATTAACATTTTGATTGAGTGAGCAGGGTAAAACCCATAACTTTTCTCATCTAGGGAAGGAAAACTATTCTGAAGCCAATCATCAATCAATGTATGTAATCAGCATTTTTAAAGTACCTTGGGCTTTACACATAACTGGCTTTTTGTTGTAATGAAATCTAAATATCAATATCTTTTTCATTCAACAGTCTTACGTATACAATAAAGTGTTAAAAGGGCAATAAGAACTTGAAATACGTTTTGCTGTTAATAGGATTATTGCAATGATTTTATTCCAAAGGTTGCACCTTTTCAACTCCATGACCTTCGGTATGTTAATTAATTTGCATATAATTGTTTATAGATTATTGTAAGGCATAATATAGACTTGCTACTTTATTCATTTTCTTGAAGCTAATGGCATTTAAAATAAATCCAATAAAGTCAAAGAAAATGTCACTAATATCAACCCAGTTTGCATTTTAATATAATGTAATAGTCACTGACACGCTGCAAGCCATAAAAGTGCTACGCAACTATCTTTTAGCAAGATACTGTTTTTCAGCAATGTGCCAAAGCCATCCAAAATTATGTTGGTGGCAAGTATTAGAGGAGTAAAGGTGGTTAGTAATTACATGGTAACTTTCATTTGTAGTGCTTCACCAAGGATACCCAATTTGACACATGGGAAATGAAGACGCTAAAGGTTAAACAACTTGCCCAGTTTTACACAGTGAATCAATGACCGAGCCATTTCCAGGGGGAAAAGCTCAGTTGTTTATCTCTGCCTGCTCATCCTTTCATTCTTAACATCCTCTGTATGTTATGTGATGCTTTTAGGATACCTGGTCTACAGACTGGAAGTTCATTGGGACAGGATCTGGAGAGCGGATAGGGTTACTTCCGCCAAATATATCAGGATCAGACTTGTAATAAGCACAATGCCATTAGTCCCCATGACTTTCTGAAGAGTAATAGTGAAGTTTATACACTTTAAACAATCAGATTATCATTATCAGATTGTATTTGTTAATATAGATATCAATCTAATACAATTTTACCTCTACGCAAATATGTGCCCAATCCATGGTTATTGATGTTGCCCAAGCAACACCAACTTCAGTAAACCTAGATGAACATGGTATGCCTAATTTCAGACTGCAGTTTTCTTGATAATTAGGATACCTGCATTGGACTAAATCACTGCTTCCTTTGTTAACTTAAACATGAGATAATACCTCACAGTTACAGAAACCAGTGTAAAACTAACTTAGAAACTTGTAAGACACGTAAAAATCTACGTCCAAACGTAGCGTTTTCACTTTCAAAAACTACTTTAAGATCTAAATATCATACAGCCGGAAATTTGTGGAGCATATAACAGCCCCAGCCAATAATTTTAAGGTCCGTAAAACTCACATGGCATTGCCCCTTCTCTTCAAATTCACTGCGAAAAATGGTTCTAAAAAAAAACTCAAGTAATGTGCTGTTCTCTGCCTGATTGCTGAATGGCATGTCACTAGATGTTTCTTTCACTGTAATTGCAAATCAGAGAATTTGCTTCCAATAGTACATGAATGTATCGGACTTACTACAGGTTCAAGGTGGGAAAGTAGACACTTGAAGTTTACCCTGCAGATCTTGGACTCACATCTAAACATCCACCATTCACAGCTCATAGAACTGTCATGAACATTATAATTAAAAACTGTTAAACATGTAATAGTCAACACTAAATGTAAGATCCTACTCTATCATCCTTGTCAGGTGAATATCTATATCCTTGGAAAGTTGACAGAGCCATTACTTGGCTATTCAAGACAGTAATCAGATTTTCTGAGCATCAATCAGCAATCATGAAGTCAGGAACATTTTGTCATGAAGTCAAGAATACAGAGGGTTTTCATAAGCTAATCAGCATGCATCAAATAGACAATCAATCTAATTAGTGGCTCACATTCGCGTGGCAATCACAGCTGCCAAACCTAGACGACAAATTTCATTAGTAATGAAATCTGAGAACTATGATTTGTGAAACATATCATCAGACTGGAATTGTGGTTATTTTAAAAGGAAAGTCATTATGGTAGTTCGGGATATTTGAGGAATTTAATTTGAATGGTGGTGTTCACTTTCTGGTGTCTCTTTTGTTTTCATGGTAAATCAACATCCAGGGTCACAATTTTCAAAGATCTCATCAATCAGTGCGGACCATAATTTCAAATAAAGCTAGCATCCAACACTTCTTTTGTTTTCAAAATGTAACTGAAGTTTTTGCAGCTCCTGATTTCCTACAGAATTCTTTGAAAAATGCTAGGTCAGAGCTAGTTATATCCAGAGAACT
>VWZK01003083.1:0-44516 GCA_013396935.1 Baryphthengus martii | reverse complement strand
TGGAGCACCCCCTCGAGCCCCCGCCGAGCCCTGTTGCCACTCTGTCGAGGTTACTCCGGTAGAAAATGCGCGCAAGGCAAAGCTGCTTCACATAAAACTTAAGATGGATCGGTGGGCGTCCTGTACCCCGAGAGGCTCAGGGCGGGTAGTGGTCCTGCCCGCTGCCAGAGAGCCCCCTCGGGGCTGCCTTGCTCGGAGCTGCTGGCGGGGGGTCCAGCTCCTGCCTGCTGGACTGTCTGCCCTGCCCTCCCCCGAGCACCAGGGCTTCTCACGCTTTGGGGTGGCAGATCCTGGAGCTTTTCCCACAGAGGTATAAAAGGCTTTTTTTTTTTTAATAAAAAAAAGACTAAATTCAGGGTTACCAAGGTCACTTTGTGTCGTCCGGGGACAGTTTCCACCTCTCCTTTCCAAAGGCTACAGGCCACAGGTTGAAAACCACTGCTGTAGGGGCAAGGAAGGAATGAAGAAAATCCCAAACAGGAGGCTAGTGAATAGCTCCTCTGCTTCAGCACGAGTTCCAAGTTACAGCGAAGGGGCTCAAGTTCCTCTGTGGTTCTGCTTCACTGTGGGAAAAATGTATATATTTCCTATCACCGATATCTCAGAAAGGGATAATGATCTTTATGAAATTCAACCTATAGCTTTTACTGTGTCTTCTGACCCTCACAGACTACTCAAAGCTGTGTTTAAAGTGTTTAAAACACTTTGCAGAGGTGTGTCCTGTCCTGAGTCAGCTACTTTGTGTTCCACAACTGCACCCATGCTGAATTCTTCCCATTCAATTTTGAAATGTATAGTCTTACATGTCTTCCTAGATCAACCTGAAATTAAGTCCTTGAAGAACATTATTCCTCAGCCATTACAGTGTCCTTTGCCAGGTAGATTACTTTATCTCCTCTAACACCTTACTTAGCTTGCTGCATGCGGTAATAGTTCAGTGCATTGCCAAGACAGGTTAATTGATCTACTGTGGTAAGTTGTCTTTGCAGGGTTCTTGAAATCAATAGGTGTGCACTTGGGGAAAGGGTTAATGGCTGTTAAAGCTGGGAACCTACCCGGAGAAGACCCTACCAAGACACTCTTTCAGTGGTATGGGTTAGATACCTGCAAGGGTCGTCAGTGATGATGGTAAAATTGCCACTTTTACTGATAGGAATGTGCCAGGCAGCTCATGACTTAAGTGCAAGCCCACTTGATCCCTACCCAAAAATGACTAGGTAGCTAAGACATCGTGCAGGACAAAGGTACCTTGCTGTGGTATAAAATGCTCCTTGGGAGGTGTGCTGAGTACAGCTGAGGCTTTCCCAACAGCCTGTGCTTTACCTGGACAACACAAAGCGAAGAACTATCTATAAGGTGACTGGGTTCTCATCACAGTGGGGGAAGCTGGGGCAAACTACAGCCTGGCTGTGGTTACTGTTGGCTGTCTAGACTGGTCTACTAGACCATGTTTGCATGCTATTGTAACCTGTGGGTGCAGTTATTTACATGTGACTTGGAGGAAGGGACCCCAGCGACCTCCTCCATGTCTCCCTGTTCCCATGTAACTGGCTCCCATTTTCTTTCTACAGGAGAAGATCTTATCTCCTCTCTCCATGCCAACCATACATAAGCTCTGTGTGTTTGTAGGAGGACAAGCAGATGCCAGCATATGGAATAGACTGCCACATCTCTGAGCTATCACCTTTGTTCTTCAAGTATTTCCAACAGAGAAGCAAAAACATGGAGATGGAAGCAGGGTGAGTAGAGAAAAGTCTAATGTGGAAGAGGGCATTGAGAGACCTCCCCATTCCTGGCCCAGTGCTGGTATCCCATGACGAGGTCCTGCTGCCAAGTGGCTGATTCCTAATCCTGAGCTCCCATGCTTCAGGTCCACCTCAGAACCCACTTTTCCATCATTCCTCTCAATCCATGAGCTTGCAGAGGTCAGTCCAACAGCTTGGAGGGGGAGGCAGGGAAACGAGGCTATGGCACAAATTGCTCATTTGCTTCAGACTCGGAGCACATCCAGCTTGCTTATGTGCTCTGGCATCAGAGCAATGTGTGCCCTGAGCTGCGCGTGATCCCGAGCTAAGTGAAACACGACTGTGTCTGCAGTGCCTGTCCTGGGCAAGTGAGCAAGTGTTAAGGAGCCTCTCTGGCAGGAGTATGGTAGCCTGATAGGTGATAGCCCTCAATGACAACTGGGAAAGAAGGATTGATGGACTTGCCACAATTCACAGAAAAGAGAGCTTGGGCAGGAGAACAACTCCTGCTTCTAGGAACAGTCAGGTAAAGCAGCCCATCACACAGCGAGGCAAACCAAGCAGCCCCAGGCACCCCTGCTACAGACAGGAGCCCTCAACACTCAGCGGGGTCGGGGTGACAAAAGGCTTTGGGTGGGTTAACAGGGAGAAGTAACCTCTCTTCTAGATTCACTGCTAGACCAGTCATAAAACTCAGCCAATGTGTTTGTCAGAGAAATCAGAGAGAGGCAGAGGGTTTTACAAGTCCTTCTCCCCCACCCCCGTGCCTTAACCAACAGCAAATAGCATGAACGCTTTTTACCTGCGTGACTTTTTAATTCCCATAACACCTCTAGCTCCCTACCCTACTGTTTTAATGCCTTCGCAGAATTTATATTAAACCCCAGAAAACAGATAGGAAAATGTTTGGGGTTTTTTTTTTGCCATTTACACCCGAGTTACTAAGTCAAAGTAGCCTTATTTCATAGAAGCTAGAAATACTAGTGGGTTTTGAGTTAGCAATGAGTATCCTTAAAGAACAAAGGAAGCCAAATAATGCAGCCTGGAGCCTGTTGTGTGTCATTCTTATTAGTAAAAATTTCTGCTAGCTGTTCAAGGGAGTACAGTTCTTGATTTCAGTGCTTCAATGACTTAACCAGGTTTTTTACCAGGACACAGTATCTAGCAACTCCAGCTACAAAACAATGCAAGTTTCTGGAGGCAAAGCTTTGGCTGCTGGTTGTTGTTGATCAGTGACTATTCAGGAGCTTTTATAAAATGCAGATGTGATCTCAGTTCTTTCTCTAGGAAACAAAAACAATGAGGTTTCAGCCTGGCCTTAATAGCAAGTAAAGAGAATTGCCATCCTATCGACACAAGTTCGCCGTCTCTAGTAAAGCTTGTAAAGCACGCAAAACCACATTCAAAAGCAACTACGGCAGGTTTGCAATTCCTGGATCAATGGCGCAGAGTTTTATAGCTACAGCAGTCATCTCAGACAAGTAAAAAGCAGGGATTTGAAGAGCAACATCTAATACTTAAATGTGCCTCCCCACACTCAAACAAAATAGAGAAAAATTGGAATAAGTTTTTTACAGGAAGAGCAGATGAAACATCTGAGTTTCTTGCTGTTGAAAAGTGGCAGAAATCTCAGGTAAAGAAAGTACTTAACATTCTCCTTACCTTGTGAGTAATCTTTTAAAGTAAAGAGGCCACTCTTTTACTCGTTTTATCTCAATTTGCTGGTTATCCTGCAAACAGGAGAAAATGTATGAGGCTTTTAAAAATAGCCTCCACAGTTCTTGGAAGATAAAAGATGGAAATGAGGAGTAGTCGATTGAGAAGGACTGAACTCATCATCTTCTAGTTTTCACGTTTTCTCTGAGANTTTTTTTTTTTTTTTTTTTTTTTTAGCAAACTTGTTTTGGACAAGGGAAAATGTATTCTCCTGGATCTTGTTAATCTGGGGGTGTTTACACATTGGAGATTAGATTAATGAGATTCTAGAGGTGGGTGACCTATAGTGCCTAAAAATTAGCTTTTTTAAAAAGGAAGATAGGAAGTACTTTAACAATACATGTATTTCTCTATTAGATAAAAAGTGTCTGTTGCTACACTGTTTCTATTTTCTGTAGGAGCCGTTCTCCCCTCTATGTGTAATTATCTGCTAGAATGCATACTCTGCATGTGGTTTTAGTTAAGATTTCTTAAAACACGGTCTTTAAGTCTGCATATTTTCAGCCTTGTCTTTTAATAACTCACATAAACTAACGTGTCCATTGTGCATGTGGAGTATCTATTTATAATACATATTTTCAACGATTTAGATTAGCAATTTTGGTAGCATGTGTCACTGCAAGCATTTATTTTCCTTTTTTTATTATTAAGCATGATAAATGAATATATATCAAGAAAAAAATTCTAGCTTCACTTTTTAACTCTAAGAAATGAGGTCTGTGTAGTGTTTCATAGGGGGACTATAAATGAAATGAGGGTTTTTTTTCTTCTTGCTGCTTTTTCCAGTGTAGAAACAAATGACGTAACCTGAACTGGAGAACACTTCCATGGAAAAAAAAGAAAAGAAAAGATAGGTTATAGCATCTTCTTACTCCTTATCTGCAGATTTCAATTATCATCATGCATGTCACTATAGTTTTCAAGGATATGTGGTGAATTGAGTGGTACCTTATACCACCTGCGTGATTCCCTCTCTTAGCAGCCGAGGGCTTTGTCATATAGAAGTGTTTGTAATATTTTCTTTTTGATCATGTTTGTTGCACAATAAGGTTGATCACAGCCGGGATAACAGCCTGGACTTTGTTGGGAAGTGCGAGATAATGGGCCTTCTTAGCAATTTCTATGCAAATTTTTTTTTCCCCAGCTCCCACTGGTGCATGTAAACTACTTGGCAAACAATGAAACACTTAAGTGACGTGCTCTTGTTTATCTAGATAATTTTTATGCCTGCTAAGGGTTTGCTCTTGATAAGTTCTTCTTTGAATGCCCAAAGTTTGCTTTCAAATTGTATCTGACTTGGTACTAATGGGCGTATTATATATGCATATATATATATATATGTATTTATATATATATTTATATATATATGCATTTGTAGTGAAACTCTTCACTGCAAGACCTACAAAGCAGTACCTGACCTCCAAAGCCCTCATCTGCACTGCTTTTCCAGCACTGGTACAGCACTTCTGCTGTATCCTTAGGGAGAGCATGAGGACAAGGAAACAATGTGCCTGCCACTTGTGCCTGCAGAGAGAATTAGGAAAATACTCGACAGCTGGGTCACTTATCCCTTCTGTTTTGTATAAATGCTCTGTGGCTACAGCTGTGATAAAAGGGAAATTCCTAGGTATCCTTGATGAGGTTCCATTGCTCCTAGTAACGCTGGAAATGTCAGAACACTGCTGGGCTTTGATTGCTCCTGGGCTACAGGAGGAATTCCAGCAGCTGCTCCAGATTATCCTCCTGCCGCTTCCAGCAGCCGTGAAGCTGCGCTCACACCATGGCGAGGCACAGGGGCTTCCCTGTGGGCCAGCCTGGTGATGGTCATCCTAATCTGTCCTTGTCCCTGTGCCACCTGGGAGTGGGTGCAGAGCCCAGGGCTGCGGCATCACCTTGACCGCACGCTGCCGCAGCCCTCGCGCCAGGTGCCACATGTGGGGTGACACAGGGTGCTCTGCCAGGGAGGGTGGCTGTACAAACAGCGAGTGTCCGCTCAGCACTTTAACCTCCCTCTTGTTTGGATTGTAGTAGCCAAACGCGTCTGTGGTGGATGCTGTAGCAGAGGCAGTGGCCATGTGGGAGACCTTGCTCTCTCCACAGCTGAGAGAAGGGAGAGGAAGCAAAATCTCACAACACAAGAGCCTAAATTAGCCAGACTGTTTATACACCACCACTGTGTCTGCTATGGCACAACAGAAGGGTGGCTGACGATAGTAGTGTGGCCCCTGAAATGTGTCCTTCTTCCCTTCGAGGTCCGCTTTTAGGTGCTCTGTCAGCGGCCAGGGGCTGCTCCTGATGGGCTGAAAAGTCCTGTGGAGGACAGGAGCTCCTTTGAAGGACAAGGAGCTGTTGGGAAAGAGAAGAAGATGCTCTGTTTGAAAAAGTAATTCTAATCCTTCGGAAAGGTAATCCTCTAATCCTTTACCAGTATCATTTACATAGACACCCTCTTAAGAGCCTGCTGTCTTTTTGGGCACTGTCCTCATGCATGGGCTTGGTGCTAGCAGGACTTGCAACAAATTAAGCCAAACACTAGCATGTTTTTTTTTCCTCCTGGTCTGTTTACTGATGTTATCACTTTCTTCTAGCAACAGTATCTCAGTTTCTGCAGCAGACTGTCTCTGCTATGGCACGCGAAACACTGAAGCTGGTGAACACCGTCTCTTAGATCCCTGGGCAAAGGTCAGTAGCTGCACGGTGGCCTCTTGATTCCTCAGATACTGACCTTTGTCATGTGGGAAGGCATTAACCTTTGGCCTTGAGTAAGTGTCCTCGTATCTCACCTCAGTTAGTCTGGCCTGCTATTTGATCCCGTCCGATATAAAGCCCTTTCCTTTGGCATCCTGCAAATCTAAGCCACGTCTTGAATGATCTCCAGCATGCCATCCACCTGATGCTAGTGGAAAATACCTTGTGCATTGCACCCAGTTCTGAGCAAGCAGTGGCAGAAGGGGTAGCCCGAGAAGAGGTGGTCGTACGTTCAAAGCCCCCTTCACTTACAGAGGCAACAGGACCAGAGGAGTGGTGGTGGCACCTTCCATGTCACCTCTCTTCATCACACAAAACAGAAACAGCCACTGTGGGAAGATGTTGATACTGCCTGTGTCATGTGACTAAGGTGTTTCACAAGTTTGGGATTTGTTTGTTTTTTTTAAACTCCTCATTCAGTGGGACAGACTCACTGAGAGGGCCATGCCGCCGTGTGAGTCCCTTACTTCAAATCGGGATGTTGAGACAAAGATGCATCGCCAGATGCATGTTCCAAACCCATGAAATTTCTTCTGTCTCCTTTTAATACAAGGCCTGGTCAAGGGCTTACCTCAGTACATCACCACTCTTCCAGCCATCTCTCATGTTTACCTGACATGTAACCTCACATGACTCCCTTGAGTCCACCTCTGGGTTGTACAGGAGGTCATCTTAGTTCAGTTCTACTTCCTTGCACTAGATACAGAGCTATTTTCTGTGTTACCTGTTTTAAGTGCCTTGCTGACACATTTCTTCCCTTGCCTCTAGCAACAAGCAGAAACATCTGACTAACAGCAACAGAGCCATGCTAGCACCTTCTTGCAATTGTGACAGCATGCAAAATGCGTGTTTTTCCACAGCACACCACCTGACAAATGGTCTTGAGATAAAATAGCAAGTTACAGGCACTTGCAGTTTCTTTCTCTTATCTTTAACTATTCAAAAGGGTGAAAGCAACATAGGCTTGGAGATGAGGGTCCCAAAGTGGCTAAACCCCGCTGATTGCAGCACTTCCAGCTGCAGGCCCCTACCAGGGAGGTTCTTCCTTTGAAGTACATCTCGCTTGGGCCAGAGACAACGTTTGGAGGAGAAAACCGTTAGCTTGTAAAGAGAGCCCTGCAGGTAAAATCTAACAGCTTGTTGGTTTCTTTGTTGGCAGGTATTTCTTGTGGATGTTTTAGAAACAGAAGGTATTGTGGGTTTTGCTGGTGTTGTCTGCTACTGGGTAATGCCCTCTATACACAGGAAAAGGGAATTTGAAGAGTAGACTTTAAAGAATCTCACTCATGTATTTCAGCCTACGCTTTTCAAAGTGTACAAGAGTGCTTTGAAAGGCCAGATGAGCTTGTCTTTCTGTGGGTTAGTTCTTTTTCTGGAGCTCAGAAAGGGGACCATCTCTGCAGCTGGGGTGGAAGGCAATGCTGGGGAGGGCAGAGCAGTGCTGCCAATGGCTGCCAAGTCCCACTTGAGTGTCTCTGCTTTATCAACAAAGATTTTATCAGGGCTGGTTGGACTTAGGACTGCATTCAACTCTTCATCCCACGTTTGGTTCCAAGGTACTGCACACTGACAACAAGGTGTATTTTTTTTCTCAGTATTCTTTCAGTTTACAGTGGCCATTCTTTTTGTCTGCTTTGGAGTGGAGGTAAAAAAAATCTTTTTCCATAATCTGTTTTTCTTTTCCCAAGTGGCCATGTAATTTTTGATGTTCCCACATACATCAGCAGATCGGGAAATCTCCTGATGCATTGTAAAACATGCTTATCATATTCTGCCAAGCTCCCCTCTAACAAGCCTATCACTTGTCTTCCATACCACCTCACCCACTTAAACTTCATTGTCAGCTTTATTCAAGCTGATACCCAAATAGCTGCCTTTTATGAAAGGCCTGTCCGTCTACCCTACCACTTTTCCATCTGTTATCTTGTGCAATGAGGCAACATGATGTTAAACCTCTTCTCTTTGAGGCATCTCGTAGCATCTCTGCAAATCAAATGGTGGCAATCCAATTTAAGATTAGAAAATGGAGACAGATGAACAATTCTCCGTTTGCATAAGACTGGAAAAAATTTTGGCATAGAGCTGGGACTAGAACTCAGCGTAAGCCATGGAGTTGCCTGTCATTATAATGAAGGGGAGCTGCTACATCTTCTTTTTCTGAGGTGATTTATTAAATCTTCTGTAATTAGCTTAGTAAGCAGTAATAAGAGGGAAATAAAGGACAAAATGGTCTCTTTCAGTGTCCATAGGTTACTTGATATCTTTCATAGCCATAAGGGATTAATGATGGTCCTAGGGTAGGATTTTCATATAAAACTTCTATTAAATGCTTTAAAACCACTTTAAAAGACGTTGACGATTTGAGCTTTCTAAAACTGTGCAAAGTATCTTTTTCCCATTGTTGTCAAAGGACCTTTGAAGTGCTAGATCCTGAAATATTTAAAAATAAAAAAAGCTATGTATGCTCTGCAGATGCCTACCCTATATTGTGACAGCATTTAACTGGCTATGCACAGTACTGTTGTGGGCAGACAACAAATAAAATGCTCCAAAGTGAAAAATATTTTTTCCTAGCTTTCTTCATTTACAGAAATATCTTAAATCTTACTTGTAGCCTCTGTAAGTGACGTTTTTGACAGAAGGTTTTGCATTCTCTTACCAACATGATGATGTCTCTTTCAGATAGACCTTCCTGAAAGCTATCAAAGTGTCCAAACCGAGAAATTAAAAAATTCTATTGTGAGTGTAATAATAATTATTAGATATTCCATAAGTCTGAATTTCATGAGAACTGGCTTTCATGAAAAAACAAGCTTCCATTTCAGGTATATTGTTCTGCTTATCATAGACACAAGTGTAAAATGTCCTTTTTTTTCCCATAGAGAGCATTCAGCCTGGATTTTCAAGGAACAGGGAGCCCGGTGAAATCAACAGGTTCTGTAGGGCTCAGGGTTTAGAGCAGAAATGAGACAAGTGGATGCAGATGCAGTCACAGTTGACTTTTGTAGGTAGTGATGTACTTGCAGCAATATGAGCAATATAAGCAATATGAGCAATATGCAGAGGAACTTGAGGGAATCATTGATACTAGGCATAGAATTTGTCTTGAGTTTCTTGCAGCATGGACCAACAAACAGACTGGGAATAAAAGCTTGGAAGCTGCCAGAGACCAGTGCTCTCCTTATCTTCATAAGGTGCAAATCTGTCCCTTGGGCTATAAAATTGGAAACAAAAGAAGTACCCCTGAGGTTATGGCATCTGCTCAGTGTGAAATAAGGTGAGGAACAGTTTTTTAGACTAGATAATTGTTGTGACATTTTCCTTCATATTTTGATTTTGAAACAGAAGTTACTTTTGTTGGGATCAATCAGAATGAAACGTGTGCATGCTCTTTTAAGTGTGTCCTCTCTCTCTGGGAAGCAATTGATTTAATCCACTCTTTACTGCCTGCTTACCCTTGTTCCCTGACAGATCCACAGAGCTCTCTCCACTTGTAAATTCCTTTTCAGTTGTTACTGTGATTAAAACTCTCGCTCTTTAGAAAGAAGCCTATCAGGGCGCCTCTTGGGCTGCTGTAGCATCCTCTGAGGGACAAAAGCAGCTCCTTGGTACCTAGAGTCCTCTGGATGTGATCTACATCTGTATGTGAAAGGACAGCAAAAGCTGGTCTCACAGCTTATTGTTCGCCTGCAGCTGGGACCTGACAGACCCTTTTTTTTTTGGCTCTGTTTTGTATAAATCCTCGTCACCGTAACACTTCATTTGATGTGACTAACACGCATGGTTTTTGTCTGCTCTTTCCCCTGAGGAAGGCAGGGGGGAGGATTAGTGTGGGCAGTGCAGTATTTCTGCTTCGGTCTGGTTATTTTAGAAACAAAAACATATGTTCATTTCAGTTCGTTTATGTGACAGAGACAAGGTCGAGGAGATAGGGCTGGAAAGTGGAGCTGAAACCTCCCTCAGAGCTGGGCTGTGTTCAGGGATCCTGTTACACAGAGTTTATTGCAGGCTGGTATATAAATTCCTTATAGCCTGCCCCATCATTGTATTTTTAAAGTTCCCTTTCTTTTAGAAATCTCTTAATTTTGTCTCCTCCTTTGTTCAATTTCTTCATTTGTTGTTTCCTTCGGGACAATTTCATATTTGGAAATAGTGTCCATTCTGCAGAAGTCATCATATATACTGTAGAAACATATATGTACTTATGCTGCTAAGCCAAATATTCTCCTTATCTATATCCTTGTTGTGTTGCATGTTATGCCCTTGTTCCACAATTCCTACATAAATTTTCACTACTGTGAAGGCAGCCAGTGCCCCTGAAATGCATACATCTCAATAAGGCAACAGTTTGGATTGGCAGGAAATGGTGATGGAAGATTTCCTCATGAAAATAAGTCAGGATTGGTACGTCTGGTTTTCATTCTGTATCAAAGCAAAATGAGAGTTTTATAAATGATGATGGGAAGAAATCTGAGGAGGGGAGATTTCAGGAGATGAAGCCCTGTCTGATAGGGAGGGAGGTAAAGGGGCAACTGGCTTCAACTCACAGTTTGGGTGGACCGGGGCATAGACCTGAAGCCCCTGCTTCTGTGAGGTTGCTGGATGGGACTGCTTCTCTCTTGACCAATGTTTAAAGTTTTAGAAAACGAGAAGAAAAATGAGAAAACATATGGTGATTAACTTAATCATGAGAGGAGAACACGTAGGTGCAATGTAGGAGGGAGAAGTTCAAGCTTTTGCTGAAATCTGTCGCAACAAGGAATTAAACTTTCTCCTTCCTGTTCATCTTCAGTGCCGTGTTCCCTGTAGCTCATGGGACTCATCCTGCTTCTCACCACCCATACCTCCCCTGCGGCTGGGAACTTTCAGCAACTCAAGTGCTCCTCCTGGGAAAAAATTGCCATGAAGTGCTTCCCATTGCTTCTAGGAATGCAAATGAGATTTGATGAAGACAGTTGTCATTTGGTTATACCTCTGTGCAACATCTGATGGTCTTTTCTGCAAATATAACTAGAAATTTGAATTAAAAAAAAAAAAATTCTGAGGGGTTTTGGTAAACTCTCACTTTCTTACTGTAGTGATGCTATGGAAATGTGATTAGTGGAGCCAGGGAGAGTCTAAGCTGGTCATGTTTGTCAAAAAAAGCTGAATTTTTTTATAGAAACACATGACTTTTGAGCTCTCGTTTTTGTTCTCCCTTCCAGTGATATTGCTGTACATTTAGTTGTAAATTTCAATGGGAACAGCATCCAGCCCTCCACTAACTGAAAACTGGAAAACACCTACTCAAACACTCAGGAACGTCTGGATGTAAGTAAAAATGATCAGGGGTCTGTTTGTTGCTCAGTGAATGTATTTGCCACAATGGACTAACAAACTTTCCCAGATTTTATTCCTTAAAAAAAAAAAAAATTAAATAAGAGGTCAGACTCATTTGTAAACAAAGCTGTATGAATTGAACGTTAACAGAAAGAATCAGGGGCTTTTACAGGGTTGTTTTTTTCCCCATGGCTTAGTGCTGGTGTAGTTGCCTTTTAGAAAACAATGCATACGATCCTTTTTTATTAGAAAATAAACTGGAAACACATGCCAATCAGCAGCTTCAAAAGGTCCTTGCTGCAATATTAGTGCTAATGAAATCAGAAAGCAGACACGTTGCTTTCAGGCGCTTTGGTAGAAAACTGAAGCTCTGGCTAGTGCTTAGTGAAATGTTTGTGAACCTTCTGGGAAGTCTCCACTACATCTAATAAACCTACACTGACTTTTTGCTGTTTCTTAGAGACCAGGTAAAAATCAGTGGTTTGAGGATTGAGAGCAAACAGGAAAGAGGCGAAAGGGACACTCCTAGGATGGGAAAACTAGTACAGATACCGGAAAAAAACCAAAGCAATTGCTTTTTTTTTGTTGCCCTGGCAGTAACGCTGTGCATAGGGTGGGGGGGAGTGGTCGCCTCTCAGACTTTTGGGTAATGACATCTTACCCATTCTCTTCCTACCCCATGGCTGATGTCAGCAATGCTGCATAGTGCTGTTCATATTATCTGCCCAATCTAGAGGTCTATCAGGTGTGCAAGCCCCCCTGCAACACAGCAGGAAGGACCAGGTCTGCGTAGGGCCCCGAGCTTCATGACCTCTGCAGCCACAGTGCTGGGCTTACCTCTTTCAGCTTTCCCTAATTGTTTTGGTGTGGCAGTTCTGAGTTTAGCATGGGCTAATATCCTGCTTTTTGAGCAAGAACAGTAGCTGAAGTATCATCATTTAAGGCTAGCATGTGTGGAACGATTCTTATCCTGCGCCCTGTGCCTCCTTCACTTTTTTTATAGTATGGCTTGTACATAGTATCATTTTACTAGAACAACGCTTCTTAGATGCTGCTGTAACTAGAGCTACCCTGACCTTACTCTCACATGCTGGCTATATCTTGTGCCAAAACAAAAAAGTAAGAAAATAGAAACTGAAAGGATAGAGCGATCACTGGGTATGTAAACCCTCATCTTTCTCCTGAGCCCGTAAATAGCCTAGTTCGTGGCAGTGCTTCTGTTTGGGGTATCTGCTTAATTTCTGACTTTGAAGAGGCTTGAGGTTTTTATTTTCTTTTTCAAAGGAGAGAGAAGGAAGATAAGAGGAGGTTGATTGAGGATGTTGTGAGGTTGGTGAAGCTGTAGCACGTCGAGGACAGGCTGGGAGCATGGCTTGTTCTCCATGTGGGCTTAGGGAGACAGCCAGGTTCCCAGCCAAGATGACAGCTAGCAGGGAAAAAAAATTAAAGCACAAAAAGTGCTCTAAAGTCACATGGCCAAATTTTCCTTGGGCTGTCGTTCAAGCCCCTGTCCCCATCACCTTTTCTAGGCAAGGCTGTCTCTACAGGCTTGTGTAAAAAAGAGCTACAGACTTTTAATTAAAGCTCTGTGTTTAAGAAGCTTTCCAGTAAACTGGTGCAAGTTCCTGAACTCTTATTTCAGCATGAAGGTGGAATAATTATTTATTTATTTTAATAAATGCTTGACTTTTGAGTTATGTTAGCTTAGGTAAATCAATTAAGAGCAGACTGCAATTAATACAAAATTTTCACACCTTCTCAAAACAGGATGTGATACAGTGTTCAAACTTGTAGAAAATCATGCTGGACAAAGCTTGATAGACTGGTTCCTTTCCAGAAAGGTGAAGAGGAACAGATTTCTCAACTGCAGAAGATTTTGCAGAGTGATTCCCAGGCGGTCTCTATTGTGTCTCACTGTACCCAGGCTCCTTCCTACTACATCAATGTGTGGTCCCTTACAGCAGCTCCCAAGATTTTAGCTTGTGACCTCTTAAAGAGCAATTACATGCTTCTCTGCACAGAAACACTAGTTTGGGAGCGTGAAATTTCTGACATTTGAAATTTCAATTGTGTTCAAATTCTAGAAATATGTTTCTGTTAAGTAGCTAAGACACTGTTGAGGCTGAATGAAAATCAGTGGAACATCAACTTGTATGGGTTGGTGGCTTCTTGTGTGTCCCACCAGATGAGAAGACTTCATGACGGCTCAGAAGCTCTTCTGGATTTCCCTGACAAAGGGATATAACTTTTGTAACAGCCACCTCTTGGCTGTAAGAAAGCTTATTTCTCTCAGAAATGGAGCACTTTTCCTGCCTGCTCTGTCTTTGAACCAAAACCCACAATACCTAAATGATGCTGTATGACTTCCCAAGTTCTGTGATGCACATGGATGATTTTGCCAGCATTGTTCACACGAAGCAGTCAGATAAGTGGAGGGACTTTGCTTGTGGCACGTCCCCTCTGAATTGTCCCATGATGGCTGGTCCCAGCAGACCGCCTCGACAGCTGAATGAACAGCAGCCGTTCATTAATGCGGAACAGAGATCCGGCACTGGCCATAGGAAGCAAAAGCCCTCGAGCACACTGCAGTAGCCTTGTTCTCCCTTTACAAAGCTGCTCTCTGTTAAATTATAGTGTCGACCCACACTGGCGTACAAATGCCGTTCATTAGGGTTTGCACACTCTGCTATATGAGGCTGCAGCTAAAAAGCAAATGAACAAAACCTGCTTGTGGTAATTTACTGTTTAGTAGTATCGGAAGTGAGTTTAACCAGGAAAAAAATCCTTGGGGTGATTACGTCTAACTGTAAAGGTGGAAGGAGTGGGATGCTCTGGTGCTGAGGTGGTGGCTTCACTGGTGACTCTGGAGGAGACAGATGATTTGCAAAATCTCAGTCTGATGTGACTGCAGAATGCAGCCCGCTCCTAAGGTGCAGATCTATTGATACTACATGTTTAATAAGGTGTTAAAACAGAACTCGAAATGTTCATTCACATCCCCCTGTTCTGAATCATTTAATTGACCATCTGGTGCCCTTTTTTGTTTTTTTTAAGACGCTTCTGCATCCTACACGTTACTTTCTGCTTAACCTCTGGGCCTCAGTTTGGCAGAGTGCCTGAGAATGTGCTTGGTGTCCTGTCCTTTCCTAACTCAGCAAAACACTGAAGACAGTGCGTAATGATAAGCTGTCATGTTTCCGCTCCCATCTCACTGGGAGAGCCTCATCTTACCAGCTGCTAGAGCAGCCTTTGGTTGGAAGGTGGGAGAAGAATGCAAAAGTTTGTACAAACAGTGCTTTTATTCCCAGGAAGGTTTCAAACACTTGTTTGGTAGCTCACTCAGATTTGCATGCTTGAGTAGCGATAGCAGCCTGGCATCAAAGTGGTAGGAGAGAGAACTGTTTAAAGAAAAAAAAATAATTCCTTTCATGGATCCAAGCAAAATTACTCTCTGACACCAAGGGCTGAAAGACTTTCCAATTGAGCCTCCATTTCCCCTGTGTGTCAGTGCTGCAATTACAGATATAGCTGGGTTTTGCAGTGTGAAAATGTAGCTAACTTGCTAAGCTGGAGAAAAAACAGAAACTTCATCCTTTCTGAAGTGACTGGAGCAAAAGACCATATTTTAACCTGAAGAAGAGCTAGCAGCTGTGGAGAATGTGTTCTGGAACGTGAAACCCAAGAAATTACACTGAACAAACACTAAATTGAATATAGTTTAGTGTGTCTGTGTGTGCATGATGTGATCGAGAGAGGGAAAGAAAGGATGGATCTGATACCAACTGTACTCAGCTTAGATGTGAATGTAGAGGAGGCCACCATCACAGACTGATTTAGGAGTGAGTTTAAGACTGCTGAAGGAACTTAATATAAACAACTGTGGGTGGATGTTTTTCACATGGGGCAGTAGCCCTGCTGCCGCTATGCCGGGGGGCCCGTTTGGCCAGCAAAGCTGTGCCACCTCCAAGCAGCACAGGCTAAGGCAGCAGAGCCCTTTGCCACCAGCACTGCTGCATCTCCCATCCAACTTTTGCCAGGAGAGATATTTTGGTGAAGGGATGCAGTTGCTCTGAGCAAGCCTTGCTATGCTAGCACACCACTACTGTATAAATTAATCAAAAAATTAAACCTGCTAAACTTTTTTAAGCTTAGTTTGTTTTAGTGGCATTTTACAGTGGCGCAAGTACATTCCTCTTAAACTGAACCTTAATCGTACTTCTCTGGATATCTTTTGCTTTGTCATGTTGATGAAGTTCTTATTTAATTTATTTAGGCAACACACTTTGGCTAACACTTTGTTCCAGAAGGCTTTTTGGGTTCAGGTGCTACCACAGCTTTTCTAGGAAGTAAGCCAGGATTTTTCTGGTCATCAGAGTGCATTTGCATTTGTTCACTGGTGTTCCTCTTCCCTTATCTCTGTTTGTATTACGTTACCATCCAGGGCATTCCTGCACTTGTCTAGTGTTTGTATGGTGCCCAAAAGATGACCTCTGCGAGCTTGTGGTCTGTGTGTGAGACAAAAAGCCCCAGAGAGAGATTGCTGTGAAGGTCTCAATGTTGTGTTTTGTTTTCCTAAATGAAATTCCAGCTGTAAGTCTTCCTACATGCTGAAGTAAGGAATCTGTGGAAGTGTCTTCACTCCATGTGTGTTCATTATCAAAGTCCTTCAGATTTTGTTTGACTGTTTTGATGTGTCCAGTTTCTTATCTGATGCCTTCTGGTTACCTTTCAATTCAGGGACAAAGTCCAAAGAAAGGTTGGCATCTACTTATGCAGGGTGGAGTTGACAGAGAAATGGGTTAGCTCTGCCCCCTTTTTGATTGGAAAGTTGTGTTTGTAAAATAACCCCAGCTTAAGTCTGAAAGAGAAAGGGTTCCTGCATCTTCTGCATCTGCTGTTGTCATAACCCTCAGAAGGAATATATGTCATTCTGAATTAAAGGAGCAAGACTGCTTCTGCTATGGAACTGTGGTGCCACAGGCGATGGGTCTGGGGGGCATGTTCAGAAGGCAAATCGACTGAATGCAGTTGTCTCTCAGGGCTGCTTTCATGTTCTGTCCTCAAGGACATTCAGGTTTCAAGATCCCACACCATTCCCAGGTGCTCTACTCCACTGCTTCATCATCTCTACTGCTAGAAAACTAGCCCTCATGCTTCACTTTAAATCTCCCTTCCTATGATTTTAAAACTATTATTTCTCACCTTAACTCCCAAAAAAACTCCATTGTGTATACTTATGTATG
Organism: Baryphthengus martii; assembly: GCA_013396935.1. Lineage (NCBI taxonomy): Eukaryota > Metazoa > Chordata > Aves > Coraciiformes > Momotidae > Baryphthengus > Baryphthengus martii. The sequence continues at coordinate 27,745 of VWZK01003083.1, read as the reverse complement.
TGCTGCCTGGTTGAATGTAGACCATTTCCATTTCTGAGAGAACACAGAAGACAAGAAAGTCAACTCACACCTTGAAAGGTGACTTACAGGCTTTTCTGGTTGAACAGGGACTTGACTGGAAGACAGAAATCTCCACTCTTACCATACCAGTATAGTTTTAAAGCACTTAGGTGTGTCCTGTCTGATAGTATTCTGTTAGTGGCAATGCTTGGATACTGGAAAGAAATATGAAAACATTTATTACAAAGAGGTTGTGATTTCTTAGTATGTGCTTGTGATCTGCCATCCAGCAGGAGCAGCAGTAATTCTGCAGCCTCCTTCACGTTAGGGTGAGCAACCACAGGTGCATACCAGAGTCAACTGTGAAATACCTGAGCACAGCAAGACAGCAAGACAGCAGGTGATCTTGTGGTGATTATTCATGGTGTATTTGTAATTGTGTCCAGGCAATTAGTATAACGAGTTATTCTCAATACTCTCTGTTGGTAGAAAGAATGTTGCACTTATGTTAATGAAGGAGAAAAATCAATAATGAGGAGGTTAATAGTGGTTGCTTTAACTGGAGACCAGAAAGAAAATCCCCCCTAGGGTCATTTATTCTATTCTCCAGCCACTCTGCTAGAGCAGAATTTACTTCAACTCTCAACTGCTCCTTTTAGTTCAGCTTGAAATGCCTGAAGTGATGGTGATGATGTCATTCTTGTGAGCTATTGCATAAGGTGCAAGTGTCACTCTAAGAAGATGAACAAAACTGTCAAACAGGTGAGTCTCCTTGAAAACCAAGTTAAAACCTTTTCAACCACCTAAACAACCCGCTTCAAGTGACTATTCAACAGCCTATTATCCTATTTCTCCAAAGCTGCAGGAAAAGCAGTGTTTTCAAACCGTGTTCCACAGCCATCACTTTGATATTGGAAAATTAATTTAAAAAAATAAAAATAAAAATTCTAGTGAACTGAATAAAGCTGAATTGGCAAATCACAGATACCCAGAATGAACAGTGTCCTGTTTATAAGGAAAGAGTGCGGTTACTGTGGTCAGACAGCCGGGCCACAGGCCAGGTCATGCCTCCTAAACATATTTTATCTAACCTCATGTCACAGGCAGGATGTGGAGAATGTAAGATTTTCTATTCTGAAAGGTAAGGCCCATTCACAGAGACCATAGACTGGCATCAATCCCTTGACATCTGCTTTGCCTTACACCAGCTGAACTTTGGCTTCTTAATTTGGGTATTAGAGGAAATTTCCAGACCTGCCAGGATCAGAACTGGTGCAGATCCACCTCAGTGTCTTTCCCCAGGCAGCTAAGAAGGCAAAACCAGGCTGCAACCAGGCCTGAATGAACCCATTCTTCTCAGCCAACTGCTAACACTTAAGGTATGTCTGTGCTTGGCAAACATAGGGTGTGACTGTAGCACGTAAATCATGTGTGCAGCTAAATGTGGTCTACGAACTGCGAGGCTGTAGGTAGAGTCCCTGGAGAGTCCTTGCTCCTGCTGCGTGCACTCAAATGCCCTGGCTGCTGGTGTTGCAAAGGGTGGCTGGGAGAAGCTGTCAGGGCCACAGAAGCAGCTCTACTTGCTTGGCTGGAGCTAAGGGGACGTCTAGTGGCAGTATTTTAAGATCTAGATTTCTATGTAACTAGAGCCATCTATTTTTTTCTCTGTTGCTGCAGCTTCCTCGGAAGTGATGGGCAGAGGCAGCAGTGAGATTAAAGTGTCTTGTGTCATGTTTCCCTTGTGAAAGAAGCTCTCAACTTTAATTACTGGATACAAGCAAAGTTCAGCTCTTAGTCTCCGTATGGCAATCCCTGTGACAGTAGTGGGGTTTCCAAATACAAAATGGACATAACTGGTGCAAAACCAATGCTGTCTTCCTGACTTGGCCTGATGGGTTTTATATGGCCTCTACCTCTGCACATGGAGACCACAGATCATAATCAAAAGTATTTTAAACTTTGTAATTTGAATTTTGTGTGTGAATACACAGAATATGTAAGAAATTCGTGACCTGGGCAGTGCAGTGAGACCCTGCTATATGAAACAAACATTTAGAAATTAGTTGCTAATTTCTCAATACTGTGCATTTATTTTCTCAGTCATATATCTCCTCTCCTTGGACAGTAATTGGGGCCTTAACATTGAGTAAAACTAAAAAGACAACACTCTATCTCCCTTATCTGCATGCTTATAAACTGCTGTGACTAAAGCAAATGTATATAGCTACAGGTAGCAATGCAAAGCAATACAGTCAATAAATATTGAAGGGAGATTAAAAGAGGATTTCTAAGAGCATCCCATTTTATTTTAGGATTTACAAATATTTTCACTGGTAAATATTATGCAGTTGGTGGTAGGTTTGCTCTGGGGGAATGTGCTCACAGAAACACAACTCTTTGGCAAAATTATCTTTGAGGCTGTGCCAATAACTGGTAAAGAAACTCAGATGTAGCTCCCAAAGGGATGGTCCTCCCTGATGAGGATCCTTGCAGCAGGCAGACATGGTAATGTATTGCTAAGCTGCCTCTTCTTTCTCCCCAGACTAAGAAATGCATGGTTTCCTCAATGTAAAGGAACTGATTACTTATTTTTCAGACTGTTAAACCAAATGCAATGTATACATGCGCCCCCGCCCCCCGGTATGTTCTGAAGTGCCTGCTGCTTCAATCATAGCAGGGAAGGATTTTGCTGCTGCTGTTGCCATGTTTTTCTTGTGGCTCATTATTAGACATAGCTGTCTTTTGTTGGTTAGAGTTTGGGGTTTTTGGTTGGTTGGTTTTTCTAATGCAATGGGAAGCTTCTGCTCTAGCTCCTTGGCCAGTGTTCTTTTCTGAACCCTAGAATTAATTTTGTTGAAAGTCTATGCAATTTTTCAATAACTGTTTCTCCTCTTTTTCTTTCTCCTAGGATGAAATCTTTTTTTCCTTCTCAGCATGGTGACCTTAAGTATGGATCTTTCACCCTTAACCATTTCTGACTTTTTGGATTGTAGGTACTCAAGGCCAGTCATTACCTTGATCACAGAACAGCGCTCAGTGATGAAATAGCTCTGGTGTAGAACATAGCTCAGACACATACCCTTCCTTCAGACAAGCTTTCATGTTCCTGTGCTTGTAAATGGATAAAATTCCCCATGTGATGTACTGAAGTGATTTTCTTTTCCATAGATTCACAATGAAATGTGGTTGTGTTTTGTTGGATTTTCTTCTAAATTCCTTCTCACTTCCCAGCTGTTTCCAGTTGATTATCTTTTGATTTTTGAAAATTATGTTAAAATCCATGAAGAGCAGATCTGTGGGTGGGGATAGTACTTTCTCCCCAGTGAGACTCTGGCCCTGCTGCACAATTTTAAGATGTTTTAATTTCCTCAATCACTGAAGGAAAACAAAAAAAATGTAGCTGTCAAGTCACAGGATTTCACTTTGCCTTTTGCTGCGCTGTGACTTTTTCAAGGTTTGTGAGGTACTGAAGGGGTCTGCGATGGGAAAAGTCAGCAAATGCCTTTTTCTTTGTATCAGGAAGTTCTGTGGGGCTGCCTTTCCATTGTGATAGCCTCTTCTGGTCTTGCCTCGCTCATCTACACCAACTGTTGCTACTTTGGGCAATGCTGGAAACAGCAAACCCCTGGAGAAGTGGAGAGTCCCTCTCATTTAGGAGAAAGTTTCCGTTTTCTAGATGCTCTTGGAGTGAATTTTGATGTGTCTTACTGGTTTTGTGAAGGATTTTGTCACATGCTACTTTGTGACACGCTGCAAACAATATGAATTTCCCAACTCCTTTGCTACACAGCATTCTGTTTTCCACCTGTCTCACTGGACAGATTAGATTCGCCCTTGTAGGATCTAAGCGAGGGTGGTATTTGAACGCACAAAAGAAATCTTTTCTTCTTTCTCATGACATAGGATCTAAGCGAGGGTGGTATTTGAACGCACAAAAGAAATCTTTTCTCCTTTCTCATGACATAGGATCTAAGTGAGTGTGGTGCTTGCATACACGATGGAAATCTTTTCTCTTTCTCATAATATGTCTGCATGGAGCGTGCATTTAGGGTGGGTGTGCTCCCGTGCAGGCAGTGTGCATCATCGCTGAGTTTGCAAGTGATGCTCAGAAGACCCGTCCATGGGCTTGGCACTCTGCGTGGTGGTGCTGCTGCATGCCTGGCTGGTGCTTCTCCCGTGGAGCAACAGTGCCAACTGCTGGCTGCTGAGCCTGGCTTGCCAGGGGTACCGGCTGTGCCTGGGGGCTTGCTCCTGTAAGCTTTGTTCAGAAGTCATCGGTACCTAAAACACAGCATACCTGAAACACAGCTGATAGTTTGAGTACTTAGCAGTACTATCTCTGTTTGGCAGTCCTTGTTTCCATACCAAAGCAATATTCCGTTGTGCACAGGTGAGCCCATGCTGGTTATCTTTTTCCGCGACATTTCTCTCGTTCATTTCAAAGCTGATTGGTAATGTTGTTTTAAAGCCTTATGTCTCTCCTCCGCTTCCAGGGCCGGCCATTCTAACGGAGGAGATTTCTGCTCTGAGTAGTTGAAGGGCCATGAGAGGTGTCGTGTTCTCCCTGGGATTTTTTTTTTTAATCATTTAGTTGTCGCAGAAATTTGCCAACTACCAATTTGTCATGTTCATGTGTGTTATAGTCACAATATGCTCTGGGGAAAATGAGATGATGGGTTATGTATTTCTTCATAGGGTACCACGCAGTGGTTTTAGTCAGAAAAAAAGAGAAAGAAAATGGGGATGGGAAGAGAAAAAAGAGAATGTACAGATGATCATATAAGTTTCATTTATTAGAATTTCAGTGAAATGCTTTAACAGAAAGAAAAGGATTTTTTTTTTATTTATTTTTTTTCCCAAGAGAAATATCAAATGGGAAAGACAGGTCTGTTTCTTTAAAAGTTTTCTGTGAGGTGTTCTCATTTTTGTTTTACTCCATAAGGCTTTGTCTTTGACCTATATTCTTCTCTTTTTGACCTATGGTCTTTTTCTAGTGGGTTACAGTGTTTGCAGGAGGTGGCCCAAGAAAGGCCATGGATAAGGAGTATTAAAATGGGGAAAGCAAAAACAAAAAAAAAATTAAAAGAAAAAGATTAAGAGAGCCTTGCAGGGAAAGGGGAAAGAAGGTGAATGGGTAAAGTGAGAAACCTGAAAGAGATAATCTGGGGAAGTTTGCAGAGGAGAAAAAAAACAGGAGGGACATGAGGAAACAGACAACCAAACAAACTGCAATTAAACTGAAAGTGAGTTTGATGAGTCAGGGTTTCTGTGGATTTCTTGTACCTCCCAAAGGACCATTTTCCACTTCCTCCCAGACACAAATGTTCTTCATAATTTTTTTTTTTTTGGAACAGAATGCATGAGGAAAACAAATAGATCAACTATTCTTAAATACATGTGACAATCTCAGGCTGAGGCACAGGTGGATGGCAGCCTTGCGAGATCTCTAAGTTGAGGTTGGAGAACTTTGGCCACCCAGCAGGTTCAGCAGTGCTTCCAGCCCTTCTCTTACTCTTTCACTTGTGTGTTTGTTTTGTTGTTTTTTTTTCCCAATGCCGTCATAGGGAAATCTAAACTAGGCAGAAGGAGAAAAAAAAAGCAGCACATCCTAATGCAGGAATATCAAAACTCCTTCTGTGAAATTGAAACTTCAGAGGTTTTCTTCAGGTGAAGCTTATAGATTCTGTGACAAGAATAAGTCCCAGGCAGCCTGCTGCTGTAGCCCCAAGGTGGCCCTGGGCACCCCTGGGAATGTGAGGCACACTGCACTCTGCTCAGCAGAGGAACAATTGTGTGCAGGTGCAGTGTTGCTTACATTGTAGATCCTGTGACAGTTGCATGCTTTGCTAAATGTCAGAATTGGGAAATTTGAGCAATTAGGGACCATCTCCATCATGGTCTGAAAATAAATTTCATGTATTGCCTAACAACTGAGAAAGCAGAAGGCAAATAAACAGAAAAGGAGTTTTTAATTTAAGAAATTTCTTTTCTTTTCTTTTCTTTGTTTTTTTCCCTAAACAAAACTCAATAGTTTCTGAGGGCCTGGCACAGGTTTTGGAGATTTTTCCTGGTATTTGAGAGTTATCCTAACTCTCTGTTGCTACTGTGGTTTTCACTTATTCACCTATATACTAGCCATGTCCCTTCCAGATACATTCACAGTCCTATTTTCTAACAGCCTGGAAAAGAAAGAAGAGTGAGGCCCACAGAGTATATTCTAATTTTTAATTTGGCTCATGCATATAATCACTTACATGGGATAAAGACTATACCCAAAAGGAATGAGCCATATGTGGCCCCAGACCTCCTTAACTAAGCACAAAACCACTACTGCCCTGAGCTCAAAATATTTAAGGAGTTTGGGATTCTTGTTTCTTGGCAAATGCTTTTGAATATTCCAGAAAATTATTGCACTTATTTCAATAGCTATAGCGGGAGAAAGAAGCACTTGAAGCAGATCGAAATGGTAACTACATTATAGCAGATGTGTGCTGCAAACACCTGTAAGTGCCATTCAGTCCTCTCACAACTCCTTTTTAAGTAGCTTTTGTGGGAGCAGGAGAATGAGAACATTAGTTTTGCTGGTTAAGTTGGTTTTTCATCAAGAGAAGTGAGTGCCAGACCTGACACAAGGAAGAGTGCAAGAGAGAGTGAAGTATAACCGTCCCCTTTCAGTGAGAGCAAGCTGCTAGGCTGACCTAAGCCTAACATCACCTCAGAATCTGGGAGATAAATAAACCAGCCTTCCAAACCCCAGCTGATCCTCCTGGCCTTCCTCTGTCACCCATCTCCTCCCACACAGTTATTGTAGTACTTGTGTTTACAGTTTGGATATTACATGGCATTCAGCTGGATTCCTTCTTTGCATGTTCATTGCTTAAATCACCTATTTGCCGTGTTTTACTTTATGTTGCTGAGTACGTAGTTATTATTTAGTATTATAACCTCATTTCACAAAGGGTTTGTATTTTTTGTAAGAGTTTTGTCATTTACAATGTTCATTATGAGTATTTCGGGATCTGCCATTCTAACATTTTATTTGTACCAACTATGGCTGTACCTATAAAATGACAGTTAAAATCTGTTCATTAAAAAAAAAAAAAAAAAAAAAAAGAGAGAAAATTACAGATTTAGTCAACAGCAGGAACTTATTTGAGTCATGTCTGGAAGCTTGAGGGTAGGAAGCCAGAAGTGCCTGGAGCGCCACCAAACAAAACACATAAATGATGAGCGATGTACAAGAATGGGACGTCCCTTTTGAGGGAGCTGTATCACTTGAAGAACCTCTGCAACAAACTTTCTAAGGTTATCAATAATAATGTGCCTGCTCCAAAGGAAAGAAAGACTAGGACTGGTTTTCAGTATTGCTGCCCACCTTCCAGCTGGAGGCTTGCAGAAATCCTATAAAGTTCCACTCTGACTAGTGAGTAATTAAAAAACCACTTTGTGAGCTTTGTGTTTACCACTTGTAGCATTTTCCTTCTCAATGAAACAACTACCTGACAGCTCTGACTTTGGATGCAGATGCCCTTATATCTCGCCTCCTTGACCCTCCCCACCCTCTCTTTCTTCTCTGAGTCTCCAGGGCTTGGTCTCTCCCTACCAGGGGTCTGGACCCAACTCCCTCACCAGGAGCATCATTGATATGAGAAATGTCATGCAAGAAAGCATTGCTTGTGAGGAAAAATGGAATTCTGTGGTACTGTGTTCTCAGATATGTGGTTGCAATTTTCAAGAGTCTTGTTCTAACCACGTGCCGACTTAGTTTACTTTCACACAGACACGTGTTCCTCCTAAGATGTATGTTTCTCTGCATAAAGGGAGTGGGCTACATGCTTTGTTATCCATTACAGGCCTTTGCCACTGACATAATCAATCTCTTATTGCACTTATATTATTATATATAAAATATTATTAAGAAAACTTAATGGTGGAGTACACCTACAAGCTCTGAGCAGACCTGACCTACAGAGGAGAAAACGACAAAGGACCATGGTTCTGCATACAGAGATGAGATGCGAGACTGGGGAAGGCAGAGAGCTCTTACTGCCTGTAACAGCCACGGAGTTTCACTGAGGTGAGGTGGGATACCGTAGGGACAGGAGGGGTGGCTGTGTCTTGCTGGAATATCGAGGCTGGTTGTTCCGATTGAGGCAGCAGTGCCGGGAACCGCGATGCCACTAGATGTCCCTTGTCACCCGAGTGAGGTAGGAGGCTCGTCCCCATCCCTATGCTGCGGGGGTGTGTGTGATATAGTGTTATGAAGAAACCAGTGTTTAAAGCATAAAATATGGAGAAAGCAAGGTGAAAATTGCTTCTTAAGCCTCTTTTCGTTTAATTTCCCAGCAAATGACACTCAATCATAGGGAGGTGTTTGTTCTGAAGGAACATTTCCACTAGGGCAAATCAATATTTCCTGGTGAAAAGAAAACACACTGGGAAATGCCAGTTTGGTGAGCCTAACACTGTGGCTCTGGCTAATTTTGCCAACTCTGGAGCAGATTCGCATGGTGTGAGGTGGGGTCCTGACAGCTCCCATCAGCAGAGTGGGTGAAGAAGCGGGGCAAGTACCTATGGGCGTTCCTTGAACCTTCCTAGTAATTTTGTCATTTTAGATATGTTTATATTGAAAAAAAAACAGAAAAAGAAATTACTTCTGTGAAGAACAACTGCAGAACCCAAAGCACTTGATGCTAGCAGAGGGGGAGGGAAGAATGCATATTGGGGAAAAGAAATTTATCTCAATCTAGTTCAGATAGAAGCCAAACAAATAACAAATAAAACCTTTCCTCCTCTTTGCAAGCTACTGCGGGACAGAAGGTCACCTGCTTCACGTAAGCTGGGAGAACTGCCATTGGACACCTATCAGGTACCCAGCCCTGTGAGGAAACAGCAGAAGCCATGAGCCTGGTTCCTCAGGGTGGTCCCCAGGGCCACCACTCACCTTCCCTGTGGGTAATCCCAGGCTCAACCCCTCCACCTCACTGGTGCAGCTGTTGCCCCAAAGGCTGTGTGCCCCTACAGAGAGGAGAAAGGGCTGGTGGGAGGGCGAGCAGCCTCTGAGGGAGGTGTGATGGTGTAGGCATGTGGCATGGAGCAGGCAGAGCTAAGGGCAAGCGTCTGCAAGCTCCTGGAGGCAGTGCCTAAGAGGGGCACAGGGAAAACTCCCACTTGCTTCCACATGGCCTCCTAAAACCTCTCCTTATGCTTTCCAGTTCCTGTGTCACCCAGCACACACAGCCCCACGTGCTGCTCAGCCACATCACTTGTGTTTGCCCTGTGGCTTCATCATCCTTTCGGTCAGCTGTGCTGGTCCTGCCATGCTGGGGGTGCTTTTGCCCTTCCAGAGCCGTTTGGTAGCTGGGCTAGGAGGGCAGCCTTCAGCAATGGGAGTGTGCTGGCCTCTCCTGCAGTCCTTTAAGAGTTAATTCCTCCCTGTGCCCTAGATGTGTGGTCATGTTTTCACTGGAGTGGAAGCTGTGTTCCCGTATGTCCCTAGCTCCCATGGCTGGCATTTTGGTGTGGACATCTGTGCCGCTCAGCATGCCCATGCCCTTGCAAAGACTCGGCTGAACTTATGCTGGGCAACTCCTCCTGCTCCTGGTCCCCTGTGGTGCCCCATGTGCCTTCTGCACAGACCACCGCTGCATGAGTAGTGGGGTGTGCATGCCCCTAAACTGCCCTGAAAGCAACTATGCTGGCTTACCTGCCCAGATGACACCTAGCATGTCATGAACATTTCTTGAATATAAGTAAGAACAGGCTGACTGTAATCTTTCTTAGGATGTACTACTGTGGTGTGTGATTGCACAAACCAAGCTGTTGTGTATGCAGAGTCCTGTCTCCCTACTCGAATGACAGAAATGAAGCATTTGTTACTTTCTACTTCACTTAAATTTACAAGAGCCTGTAGCACTCATCTTCCTCATTCACCAAGGTATCCACATGTGTCGCTTGCCAGTCAGGGACTTCTTCACCAACGTTTTAGCAAATCTCTTAATACTAGAGTGACTATGTGCAGATTATTGTGGTCATAATTTGGCCAACACAGCCTTTATTACTAATGGTGATACTGGAGATGGAAAAGCCAGCTTGCTTCTCAGATCCCTGCTGGAAATTAATAAAATAAAGAGGAACAAAATCTGTGAGTGTACTTGCTACAAAACCTTTGAAAAACACAGAAGTGGAACCCTGCCAGTGCTATTGCTGGCAATTTTTCAGAGTGGAGCCTCGCTCCGAGGTAGGATTAGAAGTGGAAGTGCATTTTGTGTCTCTGACATTGGATCATGTTGTTGTGTACAAATGGAGGGTTTACAGTCATTTGACATTTGTTGGCTTCTATTGTAATTATCGTTTGCTGCTCTTACACCTTCGGAGTATTTTTGAACTTCATCCAGCAATAGAATAATTGGAAAACAACTTTAGCTATTGTAAAAAAAAGGCATCTCTTTTGCTAATGCAAACAACTGACAAAAGAACCCCTTCAGTGGAAGTGCTCTTATGAAAATGGAGCGGTGTTGTCATTTTTCTTTGTTGAGAACATTGGTGGAAAGAGGCTGGCTTTTATGTAGTCTCTTTTGTTCATCCCTGAGCAATGGCAGAATTCACAGCTAAATTCTGGTGGCACAAATGTCTTCTCTGGTGGTAGCTGAGAATGATACAATATCATGCATAATCATAACCAAAAAAAAAAAAAAAAAAACAACCCCATAAAACCCCCAAAGCTTAGGTTTTGAATAGCAGAATGAGCCTTCAGTTCTAAGAAATGAGCTTTCAGTACTAAGAATAGAGAAAAAGCTATTCATTTTTTTTTAGACATAAAAAGAGCCACTTGATAAAATCAGTAGCATACAAAAGATGAATGTAAATGTAATTTTAAATTATTTATTTTACTCTCCCTCTTTTTTTCATGCTAATATATCCTTGGCTCCTAACTGACAACGACACACTAATTATAAATGTAAGAAAACCTAACTTTTCACTGTGCTAATTAAACTGTATGTCACATAGGCATTTGGGGAGAATTTCCCATGCTTTCCAGTGTGAATGGAAGGAAAGAGCAGCGGTGTTCACTTTAAACTGTTTTTTTTCCTAGTACCTTGCAAAAAGGCTTCATTGTATTTTGATTAATCCATGCTTGGTCCATCTTGTATGTTTCCATGGAAACTGAATTTTTTTCCTTGATGGCAACTGTTAAGCTTGGGAAGGCTTCTCAGTGCACAAAACCACTCTAGCTCCTAAAGAACTATTTGTTGGAAATTTAATGTGCATAAACAAAACTCCCAAATTCCTCCTTAGTATTATTGTTGTCAATGTTAATAGAGAACTGTTTTCTTAATGATACATAGTTGTACCTTTCCACTCCACAAGAAAACTGGATAACAGTAGTACTCTTTCCACTGCAAGAGAACACTTTTCCTGGACCAGAAAAAAAATCAGCCTGCAAACCTTTCAAAATTAAATTTTTAGAGTTCTGATGTGCAAATCTTATCTAGTTCTGGATTCAAATAATCTGGTTTAATGGCTGTTAATATTTAATTAATTTTATTTTGCTGACTGGCAATAATTTGAACAGATTATTCTTGTGTACCACAATTCGGGTTATAGAGCTTGGGGCTTGGGGGATTTTTGTTTTGTGTTGTTTTTTTCCCCCCCCAAGAAAAAAAATACTCTCTTAGTACATGCTACTGTGATATTTGAAACAGGTTTTGAAAATCAACCAACAGAGGGAGCATTTGTGTGGTATAATTAATTTAACCAAGTCCTTGGAAACATGACCATAATTTCTCCCATTTTTTTTGGACAGCACATTTGTTTTGTAAAATGATTAAAATTCTTGACAATTCAAAACATTTTCTACTTTTTGATTTGGAGTGGTTTAGTTTTCAAAAAATCCAATATTAACTTCTGCTGACAGTGCAAGTTGCTATTTAAAATTGATTTTCAGGTTTATTGTTTGGAAAACAAGAAGTTTCAGACCACAGAGCATTTATTATTTTTGTTAAATAGTAACTATTGGTTAAAAATATATTGAGTTCAAACACCTCTAACTTATAATTGCCCTTCATTACAGTGGCATTTAGGAGTGCCACCCAGACTTCAAGATTCCACCATACAAGAGTCTGTGAAAACACAGAACGTAAATATTTTTATTACAATTACAATTACAATTACTAGCCCTGATGCTAGTGGTTGTGTGAATCGGGGCAGAGAAAGGAAAAAACATCTGTAGATTTACTCATCATTTTTGTGTTTCATCTCTGTTTGGTATGGCAAAGAATCTGCCAAATGGTAAAAGGAAAACCACTTTGGGAGCAAAACACGGTTTTCAAACTTTTTCCAAAGACATACTGAAACCAGAAATTTTATATTAAGCTAGAGAAAAAAACCAGAAACTTCAGTATTTCTTAGTACCTCTTTTATGTGTTCACTATTAGAATCTGCATAATAATAATAATTGATATTATTGTTGTAGTTGATGTTGCTGTTATTAATAATATTATTTGCACCCTGTGCTCTACCCTAACCTTTCCTCTTAAGCTTTTGGGGCACTGTTACTTTTAGCTACTGTAACTGCAGTCTGTAACACTTCTCTATATCAGCACAAGGTGTGATGGGACTGTTTCCTTTTCCAATGTCTCATCAGATCAGAGTCAGGTATTCAAGAAAGATACGGAAGTCCTGGAACGTGTCCAGAGAAGGGCCACGAGGATGATCAGATGGCTGGAGCACCTCTCCTATGAAGACAGGCTGAGAGAGTTGGGGTTATTCAGTCTGGAGAAGTGAAGACTGTGAGGAGACCTTATTGTGGCCTTCCAGTATCTGAAGGGGACCTACAAGAAAGCTGGGGAGAGACTTTTTAGGATGCCAGGTAGTGATAAGACAAGGGGGAATGGATTCAAATTGGAGGAGGGTAGATTTAGGTTGGATGTTACGAAGGAGTTCTTCACCATGAGGGTGGTGAGATACTGGAACAGCTTGCCCAGAGAGGTGGTGGAAGCTTCATCCCTGAACGTTTTTAAGGCCAGGTTGGATGGAGCTCTGCGCAACCTAGTCTAGTGGGAGGTGTCCCTGCCCACGGCAGGGGGGTTGGAGCTCGATGATCTTCAAGGTCTCTTCCAACCCTGACGATTCTATGATTCTATGCGACTGAAAGACATGGGAAGCTGTGCAATGCTTTAGAACAGGACAGAAAAGTGAAATAACAGGTCACACAAGGGCCTGGCTGCAACTACTTGAGTGAAACTTGATGAGGGTTTAAGGCTGAACATCCCTCTTGGCTGGCAAATTTGACTGTGCCCAAAGTGATCATCTAGTCAGGATCTGGTGGTGATGTACCACAAGCTTGACTTCAGAAAACAATTTTACTCAAGGATTTCTTTGAAGACAACATTCCTTCTGTATAGCTGGCGTTGCTTTGATAAGTGCTCGTTTTGAACCTCATGAGAATCACCTGGTAAACACTTGGAGTTAGTAAGATCTCATTAGTAAGATGTTTTTTCTTGATACTTCTTTTCTTGCTGATTAAATTGAGATGTAACTATTTGTTTTGCCATTAGTCTTACCTCCTAGAATGGGCGACCCCAGGAACCTGTGGTGTTTCAGGCTCTTGGGGATGGGCAGACACAGAAAGATATTAATGGCACTGTCTTAAAATTAAGTGGGGAATGGTACAACTTGCAGCACCTCCATTCATGGCAGAGGGAGAACCCTATTTATCCGCCAGCAGGCTATTCTCGGTGTGCTAACACTGGGAGTGAGCAGCTGTGAGAAAAACAGAGAATAAGTGATAGTACACTCTGAAATGGAAATCATAGCAAAACGCCATATGTGTTGACTAGAGTAGTACCGTCAGCGCCCTCGTTTCAGTGCTCTGAAGAGATTGCTTCCAACTTTCTTGATGAATTTTTCACAAAATTGCTATGCCATGCAGCTATCTCCAGAAGTCTCTGGAAATGCATCCATTCTAACCCATACACAGCACATGGGAAAACGCTGGTCAGCAAAACTCAGTCTTGAACACTGCTGGAAGACCAGGCTAGACATGAAATATCTGCCTTGCTCATTGCAAACCTCTTTAACAGATGTACATACGATCTCCTGGGATATATAGTTTCCTAATCATGAGGTTCTTACGTGAGCACCATGTAGACAGACTCCTGCTTGCAGGATGTCACGATCCACTGATGGGTTGAATAATTTGGCGGAGGTTAAACCCTCTTGTTTTCCAATCCACCTCAGATAATTCTAGGTATCTGGGGGCAGCTGGGCTTAACTCCTGAGTAATGTTCAATTAGATATTTTATCATGAGCAGGTTTCTTGTATTCTCAGGAACAGAATTAAGACTCAAAATGGAGTCAAGTGCCAAGTCATTTTATTTGGCCCACAACAAGTACGCAAAGAAAAGGGAGAGAAAGAGAGAAAAGAGTGTGTGAGAGAGAAAGTTATGATAGCTACCGCCACGGATCTGCGGCATCTTGTCAGTCCAATGTATCTTCAAGTCCAGTGGGAGAATGTTCCATCCGGTCTTCGTTGGTCTTTCCTCTTATAATGTTATAATTGCATAATCAATAAGTTCTCAGAACTGCTTTGCATATCCACACCTCCCACTCGGCGGTGGGGCGCATGCCCAGTACCATCACTAGAGGGTACTCAAAAATTCTAGGGGGTCTGAGCATCCCCATATCCTTCAGTCAACCCTGGGTGCATGTGCAGAGGACTGGGGCTATGTGCTCCGAAACAACAGGATGCATATGTGTTCCTGATGGGTAGAACTTCCTTGGTTGCTGTGGTGGTGAGGTTTTGGTGGTTAAACTGTTCTTCCAACAATGTTGAGACATATTTCTATTCCTTACATCAACAATGCTGAGACATATTTCTATTCCTTACACCAACAATGTTGAGACATATTTCTAGTCCCTTACACAGAACTAATGCATTGCAATGTTTACCTTCACCTCTTAAAGCTTTGAAACAAATATGAGAATAGAGTATGTATTCCCCTGACAAGGCTCCTTTTCCACACAGTTTGGTTATTTATTTTCCTACCATGACACTGGTTATAATCCATAGCTTCCTTTTAGTTTTGTTCTTGGGCTCTTTAAAGATTTGAGATGCTTCTGTGAGTCCATGTCTGTCTGTGCAATGAAGGAACTCCTGGCGAGTCATGGACAAGGCAGTAATGCCAGTATAGCACTTGTATGTAGCCAAGGGCAAGCCAGAACCTGCATTAGTAGGGATCTAGCCTGGACTTCTTGAAGTTTTTGAACGAAGCAGGTTCCATTTACACCTGTAAATATAAGCCAGACTATTGAAAGCAGTTAGGGCTTTGTTATGGTGCCAGCTCTCAAGCATCGCTCTTACACTTAACATGACAAAGTTTTGAAAATCCAGCAATTCTTGAACGCTCTGGCTCTATTACATGAGCTAAGTCCTTCTCAGCCTGGCAGCTCCAGGAACCAGCTCCCAGATGTCTGCTGCGGTCCTGGATGCACCTGTGGCCATGAATGCATCCTGACATGACCTCCCATGTCACCTGGCCTGGAGAACCAGCATGGCACAGCCTTGTGGCAGCCATGGCTTCTTTCCTGCTTCTCTCCTTTCCTTACACCTGCAAATTCTGGTGGAAATCAGTCCTCAGACCAGACATTGCTTCCAGTGCATTTGAGGGCTTCATCCTTTCTGCATCTGTATTGCTCTACTGGTGTGCCTTGAAAATGCCACCTGCTTTCTGTTATTTCCCATGGGGGAAACAGGCTGTTCCCTGCCCAAAAATCCTGAAAGCTCATGGAAATACTCACTACCTGCACACTCAGGACCCTCAAGTGACCTAAACCAGAAGGTTTTTGACAACTTTAGTGTTGCTTACCTGACATTTTCATTAATTTTTGTTTTCAAGCTCAGGTGCATATACTTGTGCATAACAACAAATTTTGCTACTAGCATCAGAGGTTTTTTTCCAGTAGCTCTAGTGTTTAATTAACCATGACAGTTTTTCTGTATATTAGCTTCTCAAAAAATGTGTGCATCTGTCTTGTGGGGAACACCAAGTAGATGCCAGAGGAACTCATCCTGCCAAATTATTCTTCTGTATTATTTGAAAGAAAAATCAAAGAGTTTTGTGGTTTGGTTGCAGGTGTGGTTCAGAAGCAACTAAGTCCTATTTTCAAAACTGAGGTGTCTAAAGATGTCTAACTGTGTGTGTCTCACTGAAAATCCCCAGGAAGTAGGTAAATAATAAAAATTTCTCATGAATCTGTGCGTTTAACAGTGTTGTGAGCAACCCAAGAGATTCTAATTCTATTATAAGTTTAGGCACCCAACTCCCACTGATTGTTGAGGTTGCCTGTTGTACCATGGCTGTTTAAAGGTCATGCTTAAAGGTTAAACACAAGAGGTTTCTCGCTGGTATTGATGAATAGGAGTAATTGGCTGTCATGACACAGTGGCAGCTGTGCATAAGAAGATTGGCAGTGGGAACGTTCCCTGGATCAAGTTAAGCACAGGTTTTGGGGCACAATTTTGGAGGACTCTGCAGCCGCTGCTTTAATCGTAATTGTCTTCTTATTTGGGATTGTCATCTTCCAGGTGGTAAACCCAGAGATCATGGAAATCCAAGGTGAAAACTAGGGCACTGAAACCAGCTCCTGAGCAAGATTCTTCTCATGACTCAGATTCCTCTTAAGTTGCCGTGGGCGAAGAGCACTGATGCAAGAACAGTGGTTCCCATGAAGAATCACAGTTCAGAGAGAAAAATTACAGGCACATGCACATAGTTGTGTGGTTAATTGTGAACGTGCAGAGCATGTTTTGAAAATGTTGCATAACATAATTGCTAGCTTTTGTGCAGAAAACTCCTCAGGGAAATTGCTGTTGTATGAATGTACACGTTAGCCATATGGCTATTGTGTATAGTGTTCTGTTCAGGAAAAAATAGGTCAATCGATAATTTGCACAGTTTGCTTATGGGTCATCAAATTAGTCAGAACCATATTTACTGAACTTGAAGGCATAGGGTCCATAATGGGATTTGCAGGTTCTGACTGGAGGAAACAAGCTCTATGACTTTTGTTTTTTTTTAACACCAGTGAAATATACTATCTATCTGGGTACCTTCAAAAGCAGGTAGTGCTTTTATATGCCTCCAACTCAAGAACCCTAAAGAGTAATTAATTTTTCTAATTACCTATCCTTTGAAAATTGATTGCTTAAAAGTGAGTGAGCTAAGTACTCAAAATGGCTTAGAATCTGAATAACTGAGGCTAGAAGCAACCTTTGGAATCATCATTCTTCAAAAGCTGTTGCCATGCCAGGGGAAGGGAAACAGCTTAGAAACCTCTTGGTGATGATGTTAGAAAACACAATACATATGAAGAAAAATTACAACCTTAAAAAACCTCAACCTAAAATATGGAAATTCTAAACAGAAAGTACCAAGTGGTCTTTGATCTGTTTCATTCTAAACCTTTTTAAGAAAGCTTTCATATTCAGAGTTTTTGACCTTGTTTTGCCAAGTGGGTTTATGCATAAGTTCAAGTGCCTGGGAAGCATAGAAAAGTTCATAGGTCCAGACCCTTGTTACATGTTCCTTAGCTATCTTGCACTGTTACTTTTGCAGAGTTTCTCATGCACTGTGAGCTGTGGCTATGTGCTCAAGTTCTTTCACAACCTCAAGAACAACCCGTGGAAACTCCTGATCAACACTACTGGGCCTTAACTACCCTGAGCAGCCAGCCCCACCTGGGCCTTGAATCATGCAATGGCCTGGCAGTCATTCCAGCTCAGCCTGGGGCTGCTAGACCTTTCCTGAGCTCTGCTATAAGGTGGTGGTCTCCAGTCCAGGCTCATCCCTTGCTGAGCTGTAGATCATCACTTGCCACCGTTATTGGTCCTCCATGTTCAACATTGTAGATCTGTGTTCCTTGGTGAGGACCTGTATGGTGAGGGGTAGCCTTTAGCTCCTTAACCAACTTTGCAGGGCAGCTGTGCAGATGTCTCTGTGATGGTCAGAGGCTGATTCCCAATCCAGTTTCCTCCAGGATGGTGATGTGGTTGTTGTTACCTGCTATTACTTAGAATGTAGGTCAGTAACTATTTTTATACCCTGCACCTGGAAAATCTTTGAGGCAAAATTTTTTGTTTCCTTTAACTTCCCACAAATACTGTTTTTATGCTCATTTTTGTTTATGATACCTTCTGTGGCTTACTATATTTTGTGTTTCAATGGCACTTGCTTCCTTTGTTGACAAGAAAAATTTCATTCAGTTGTACCTAAATAAATTTCCTTGGATCTTAAATAGGTTAGCTCTGTAGTATCTGAAATATTTTAAATAGAGGATCTTAATTTTAAGTAAAGTTTATTTAATCTTTTGCAGCCCTAAACTACAGACTTCAAAACCAAATTCTACGTTTAACTTTAGTTTCAAAAATTTTCTGTAATCAGAAGTTTTACTGAAATTCCAGGTGTTATTTTGCTTCTTGTTTAACTGGAAAATATTATCGGGTGCCTGCAATGTGAGTCTCTGGTCCCAAGACAGTCAGAAGCCAGATGAAAGTTAATAGTCTTTCATGCCTAACATTCCTGTTTACACTTTAAAAACCATAACACTTTCTTTTTAAAAAATAGAAAGCAGCAACAAATAAAGGAGGGATTTCCAGAAGCTCTTTGGCAGAACCAAGTAAAGCTCTGTGGCCTAGTTAGCTTCCTTGACTAAAGGCACAATGTTTAGGGTGATGGTTTTGCAGATTCAAGGTACGTCCACACAGTATTCTGCAAACCTGGGCTTTTTCAGTGCTCACTGCCAGCTGGCCAGAAGGGAGCCAGCTCTGGTGTGAAATTGCTGTAGCCTGTGGAACGTGGTACGTGTTGGAGATGCTCAGCTCTTTCTCTTCACTGAGCTGGTATGCAGCCTGGTTGCTTGCATGCTGGCACGACTCTAGTTTGGAGCAGGCTCAGGGGAGCAGCAGCATGGCTGCAGGTGGTGCCCTTCTCAGGGCTTGACTGGTGAATCTAAATGCTCTTCTTGTGTAGTGTTTTTTTTGGGAAAATTAATTGGCTCTTCAGACATCCGGTGAAAGAGGTGTGATTGCACGTGAATTTTGGTGTTTCAAGGGCGTATCATTTCCCCCACGACTTTGCGGCTTATAGGTTTGGTAAGAGGCAGACTTCCCAATTGAAGACTATTTTCCAATCTTGCTTGTGGCATCTTCTCCAAGGTCAAGGAGTCCTAGGGCAATTCACATTGAAGGTCACTATGGTTTTGATCAATATGAACTTATATCTTTATGATCCTGCTCTCTGGAACTGCTGAAATTTTAGCTGAAATAGAACAAAAAAAGCATGGCAAAATCTCTCCAATTATCTGATCCTTACATCCAGTATCTACCATCCTTGCTCATATGTGACAAGAAGTGGTTTCTTTTCCTGCACAAATGGAGCCTTTGTTCATGAAACAGGTTCCCTAAGCGATGAAAATTTTGGAGTTTTTTTCAAGTAAAAAGTGCTCCTTGGATTTCTCAGCTATATACTCTTAACTGGCATTGAGAGAACATCGCTGAGCTATTAAAACATCTGTGACCAGAATTTGGGATTGATCTGGCTGGCATTGAGCTTGGTGGCAGCAGCACCAATGCAAGTAGCCCTGTTGTTCCATCTGTGCCCTGCCCCTTGTCTGCTTGGTTACCCTGGCCGGTGCAGGGCATGGGGTGGAAGAAAAGCACCAGTGCTGTTGGAGAATGATGTGTATCACACACACAGACAGAATCACACAGAATGTTAGGGGTTGGAAGGGACCTCAAAAGATCATCTAGTCCAATCCCCCTGCCAGAGCAGGAGCCTAAATGACATCACATAGAAAGGCATCCAGATGGGTCTTGAATGTCTCCAGAGAAGGAGACTCCACAACCTCCCTGGGTAGCCTGTTCCAGTGCTCCGTCACCCTTACTGTAAAGAAGTTTCTTCTGAAGTTTAAGCGGAACCTCCTGTGTTCCAGCTTACACCCATTACCCCTTGTCCTGTCATTGGGCATCACTGAGAAGAGCCTGGCTCCATCCTCATGACATTCGCCCTTAACATATTTATAAACATTAATGAGGTCTCCCCTCAATCTCCTCCAAGCTAAAGAGACTCAGCTCCCTCAGCCTTTCCTCATAAGGGAGATGCTCCACTCCCTTAATCATCTGGGTGGCTCTGTGCTGGACAGGAGGAATGAATGCATTGGGAACTGTCAGAGCTGATACAGCCACTGAAAAAAAACACAAACTAATAGTCAAGATACAGCCTTAACCCAGTGAGTGCAAAAGGGGCTTATCTTTGGTGGTGCAGTGGCCAGAATGATTTAACATTTCAGCATTGAAACAGGGCTAATGCCCTTTCTCCTGCTAAAACAAAGAGGCACAGAAATGCTCCCACTGAAACTGAAGGCTGCGTGAATTATTAGGCTGGCTGATGAAGGGGTTTGTGCTTAAATTCCAGAAGCAAGTTACTGGGAAAATGAGTTTACTTTTGTCCTAGACCTATTTATTTCCACCACACTTGGACTGAATGACTTTTGGGTACATTCAAGAATATTTGTGTTCTATAAAATGGCACAAGTAATAGATTTATGAAGGTATAATATTGGTTTGAGGCTTTCAGTGACTCACAGGCCTTATGACTGCCTTCTGCATAAAACATTCATTAGACAAAATCTGTGTAATTCACTTCCCCCATCTTACCAACAGTGTGAAACCACAGCCATCCAAAGTGCAAAGTATTTGTTATAGCATGCAAAATTCCCACTTTTCCCTGTGATTTAGGTCTCAGTTCATTCTAACTATAATTATTATCCATCACTCTGAGTTATAGCTTGTTAATGGTGTGTTTGTTTTTTTGATTAAAGGGTTTAATGTCAATATATGTTCCAGCCACAGTTTATCTCAAACTTCTTAATCATCATAACAACCACCACAATGTCTGGTCAAGTAAACTCAATTTTGAGGTTTTTTTTTCCCCAAGGGAATGAATTTTCAATTAAATTGTGCTTTAAAAAGTTTGAAGTATATTAATATGTCTTATTATTCTCCCCAGCACAAAGTAACTTCCAGCAGTCCTCAGATAACCAGTTCAGCATCTCTTCTTCCTCTAGCCTAAGGCAGGTTCTCCACACCAGTTTGGTTTTGGTAATGTCACTGGATATGAGACCAAAGACAGGGAATTTGATATTTGTTGATGTAGTGTGTAAGTCTTCCAAAATAAAGATTCTGTGACTTGAAAGCAGCTCTCTTGTTAATTTTATTATCTCCTTGCACCTCCCAAATTCAGATCTGCACTGGCACAGCAGGGCTGACCCTCTGAAAAATGTCACAGTTATCTGCTTTTACACTCGAGCTTGTCTACAGGCAAAAGCAGTGCTGCTTGAAATCTCCTGCTATCCAGCAATGTGTGTACGTGATCAGCATCCTCTATTCTTGCATAACTTTAAAGGGCATCGAGTGGAAATCTTGGATTATTTTCCGTGTTAAGCAGAAGGCTGCTGGGCAAGGTGCTTGGTGGCAATTCTGGATTGCTTGTCGAGCACTTGTAGCATTGCAGGGCTTCTCTCCATGTCCAGCATGGGATATAGTCTGGGTAGTCAGCAGCTTCACAAGCAGGACAAGGGCAGAGAGAAGGAGTGGCTTTGTAGGTACATGAAAATCTAATTTAACTTTGAAGCTTACTTGGATATTTGCAGCAAGGAGTTTAGCACGATCTGTAAAACTTATCAAAAGAGACAGATCAATATCTGGGATGCTAGTGATGGTGTCCTCAGTTTCTGTGGTTAAATTGCTTTCAGAAAGTGCCTGAGCTTGCTAGGGCAAAAGTAACATGGACAGGTCAAAGTAAAGCACAGACAGGGCCACTGAGATCTAATTTCTTACGCTATATGGTAAAAATTATTTTCTCCAACTCGGTTATGAAATTTTCTTTAAATGTGCTTGTTCCTGGGTTATCTGAGTGCTCCACAGTGCAATTGCTTTAGATGACTGATGGTTTTGATTGGATGCAAAATTGTATGTAAAAAAAGTGATGATTTAACATACAAGACTATTTTAAACTGTTATGAGCTACATTTTGTCTATAGATCTGCTCAGTTAGGGTATAAGGGTGAAGAGAAAGGTGAAGAAGGCACGTATTCCCTACAACAGGGTATTTGGACCTCAAGCTCCTACCAGATCTGGAGAGCATTTGACAATTCATAATTCAGAAATCAAGTTATATGCGCATTTAATACATAGCAAAGCGTTTACTTCTTGCTGATTTTATTTTTTTTTCTATATATAGGAGTCATCTTTGCAAGAGTATGGTTTTACAAGGCTTGTTTCCCATTTCCCTTAGTTATCAGTGGGGGATGTGACAGGCATGAAGGGGTGCAGGTGTGCAGCCCACTGCTTGGGGGCTGCTTTTTGTGAGGCCAGAATCTTCTGACTTTGGTAGAGGGGCAAGAATATCTTTAGTTGCTCTTTACAGGCAGCAAGCTCTTCTCCCCATGCAGCTTTCCACATTGCATGCCAGTGGATCAGTTATACAGTGAGCATTAATCTTCAGATATGAATATGAGAGACTTCTCTACTATTTATTTATTTACTTACTTACTTACTTACTTTTATTTTGCTTTTTTTTCATGAAGGTGTAGTCCAGGGAAGAACATCTGCACATTCCTGTCTTGTCTCCTCAACACTTGCCACGTCCAGTGTCTTGTCCTCTCCAGATCCCACCCTGTCTCTGCAGTTTTCTGCACTATGGCTCCTCACTCCTTCCCTGCCACGTTCAGTTTTTATTCTTATGACAACGTAAACTTAATTTCGTCTGTCCTGGGTTAGGTACCTTTGGTGGGAAACTGAACTTTAAAAAAAAAAACACCAACTATAAAATCATCCCTCACTCTTTGACAAAGGCTCAATAAATCATGTCAGTTTTCCTCTGCCTCCAGTTCAAACAATTTAGCCTTTGTTTACCATTCTCACCCAACAAAATACTCAGAGGGCTTGAGCTATCCTGGGTGTCTTCACCCCCAAAAGCCACACAGAGGATGGTGAGGTTGTGGAGCACCCAGGCGATTTGGAGCACCATTCAGTAAAGGCATCTCCAGTGACAGCCCTGGAACAGTCTTCTTCCCTGGAGTGATTCAAGTCCTTCCCCAAAATTTTACAGTGCATGCCTCTTTAGACTGGACTTTGAGGTCACAGTTATCACGGTTTATGTCTGCACAACTACAGGAGAAGCTGTGCTGCAGTGCTTTCCTGCTGTGCCCATATGTGCTCCCTCTTCCTTCACCTCTTTTGAGAGGGGACCCACTCTATGCACAGAAAAGCTGTTCTACTTCCTCACTACCAGTCATGCTGGGGTGACAGGCCTAGCTGCCATTGGCACCTAAGTGATATTCTTCCCTGCAATAGTTTCTACTCCTTCCAAGTGGCTTTAAAAAAACCCAAACAACAGTAACAAACCTTTCAGCAAATATATACCAAAGATAATGGAAGAATTTAAAGCCCCTTGGGGTCTATCCAACTGGTGTTTTCTTTGCAGCTCAGCCCGTTTGTCAGGGTCAGTATGTCTACCAGACCATCTTCCAAACAGGCAGTATGTTCTAATCGATGAACCAAGTGCCAGAAATTTTAGCAGGTGATACACTCGGAAACGGCAAATTCTGATTAAGCTTTCTAGAGATATCTAAGTCTGTGGACTCAGTTTAGGCTTGAAAACCCTTGCTGAGTACTGCCTTGTATGTGGTAATCACAGTCTTGATGATGATACTTCCCAGCTGATGAATGTAGGATGTTTAATTGTTGGCATTTTTTTCTGTGTTGTGTGCGGGAGGTGGTGGTAGTGGTGATTTTTTTTGTTGTTTAGGGTATTTTGTTTGTTTGGAGGGTATTTTGTTTGTTTGTTTGGTTGGTTTTGGGCTTTTGGAGTGGATTTTTCTAGTATTACAGGTTATATATTGTTATTTGTTGATTATAAGAAGACTCGTTCTTTAAAATAAGAAAGGTACTAACAACATTGTATTCGTTGTTAGATTTGCACAGGGGCAGGTCTTACCACATGGATAGTGAGGTCCATGCTTGCCAGAGCTGTAGAAGTCTGGGTAAAATCTCTCTGAATCTTTTCTTCTTTTAGTAAATATCAATGTTGCATGTACTAGCAGCAAGCCTGGCATTGAACCAGAAATTAAAGTACTTTCTTGTTATATAATAGTAAATTGCTTTTGCGTATGAGGGGAGAATACCCACTAAGCAAAAAGCATGAGTGTCACTGCTGGAATTGGTAATAGTTTCTTCCTTGCTTTTTATAGCATGTTGTGCTATAAGGCACAGGCAGGACATTAGATGTGTATTTGAAACAGTATCACAGTTCTCTTTTTTTCTTTTCCTTCAAGTCTTCATTACCTAATACCAAATATTTTACCACTGATCTGCAGGAGGAGTTTCTATTTCTTCACAACTCTTTAGATAGAAGTCTGTTATTAATTTATATGTATTCATTGATCTGGCAGGAATATACTTCATAATTATACTTACACACAATTGTCAGGGCTGCTGTGATTGCTGATGGTCAAGCCATCTGCCAATGGTCCAAATTTTCTTTGGCGTTGCTTTCCAGCTGTGTCCCTAGTACATTGAATTCACATTTCAGGTTCAGCTCTAAATTCTTGCTTGTCATTTTGTAGAAGTTCACACTAGGTTAAGAGGTTTCTATGGTGATTAATAGCTGAGGTCTTTCAAAGAGCTGATAATGGCATTCATTGACCCCAATTTTACTTTTAGGGCAATCCAAGATGGAATCAGAATTCCTGAGATTTCTGAAAGATCTGATAACAGCTCCCTTGTTTGTCTAGCTTGGGAAAGATTAGCTGATAATCTCATTCACTTTGCTGAAGCTTCACAGTTTAAAGCTATTCTTTATTCTTTATCTGTATAAGTTTCAGTAGCATTGCAAGACCAAGGCCTTGAACAAGCCAATTGCTGTTCTGCAAAAATCAATTCCAAGGCAACCAGTTACTTTGTCAACATCAGTAAATCTCATCTGGGTTTACCTTGCAACTTTTTTGGATGTACTACAAGATATATTGTTGATGAATCTATTGCAAAGGGTTTCTAAATCCAGTTGTCTGACAGGGAAGAGGCTGCCACAGCTCCATGCCCACATGTCCAACTAGCTGTGGAACTGAGCGCATATTCCCAGTTTGTGTGTATACAAACATACATAAATGCTGCACTCATGTGTACACACAAAACAAGTCCCATGGATGACCACAGACAGAAGCACTCATTGCTTGTGCAAATGCAAGCAGTGTCAACAGTCTCACTCTGTTCCCATTTCTGAGTGCTCAGGATTAAGGTCTTTTAGTGGGAAATACAAATATACGGCATGGGTCCATGCAGGTAAAAGCCTTAGACCCTCATTCTGCCCTGTAAATGGCCCATGGGTCATATCACCTCCAGCTGCTTCATGCATGGAAGCATATATAATATCACACACATGTACATACACACAAATGCCTCACTCAGGTGACCCAATGGTCTCTCCAGCATCCAGTCTGGATCTTCTGGTTCCTCTGGTAGCTGGTTCCTCTGTTCTGTGTCTCAGAAGCACACACATGTGCGCTCTGGCTTTCAGGCCACTTACCTTCCTCACTGGCTCTCTGGCTTGATATTCACTAGTGATCCCATGTTGACATGTGCACCCTTGCTTGCTGCAGCTGCTGATGCAACTATGGTGAAGACTGTGATGATGTGATGCTAGACAGGCATACTGGCCAGCCCTGATTACATTTGACTGGACCCTTTTTTCCCTCTTATCTCTCTTTTATATCAAGTATGTTTTTCTCTAAACCATCTTGCTCCCTCTTTTTTCTCCCACCTACAGCTCCTCTGTTAAAGGTCCCATTATAAATCCTGTGCAATCCCCAAATGTTCTGACCCTGTGTCACACAAGAGTCTCATGCTCCTGTAGGTGGAGGGGCAGTGAGTTCTCCTGGCCCCTGGGCTGGACCTCCTCTCTGTTACCAGGTTATTGATAACAATTGTGCTCCCTTGTGTTCATGAAAAGGAGACTTTTATCGCATAGCCTAACACCTAGCACAGCTTAAAGGTTGGAATGCATCGTTGGAGGCACTGAGTTGTACAGCAGCTTCATAGTGATTAGTATGCTCCTGATGACATAAGTCTCTGAATTCACCCTAACTGTATTTTTTCAGTTGTAAGCTAATTTTAGATTATTTGAGAATTTCAGTTTCCTTGTCTGGCTGTTTGGTTAGCTCAAAGCAGAGGGATTTGCCTGTGGTACTGCAAACTTTGTTTATCTAATGTAGTCTCAGTCTTGGTTTACTGTCATAAGTAATTGTCTGTGGATAATGAAAAAAACTTGCTGAAAAGTAACATACACACATGGATAGATGACGGTTTAGTCTGTTAACATTTTTAAATGTTAAATAATGAATTTCCCTTTCTATTGCCTGAGGTTTGTGATTGAAGTGCTGCACCTTACACTTACTCGTATAATTAGCAAACATAACAGAAAAGTTCAGTAATAAGTAAGTAAAGAAGCTATTGTTCAGTAAGGGTTGCAAATAAAGCCAGACAAGATACTTTGATTTCACTCTCTGCCCATCCATTTCACTGAGAAGCAGCCTGCAGGAAAAGTTTCCCATCACCTTGTTTTTGTCGGACAACAATCTAAGAATGGTGATTCGAAGGAATTTCACTCCATAGTCAATGAGGCTATTAAGTCAGTATTCTTTATTGCGGTGCCAGGTGACTATCTGTTAACTATATAAATGCCTCTCAGCTTACTCTAGCCACTATCAGTGGGTCAGTCATCTGGTAGAGCCACAATCTCTTTACTGGCAAAGCCTGAGGTTTTGCTGTCGTGTCTTCTTCCCTGCAACATTTTGTACAATCCCTCTGCAGGTGGCATCATTCACTTAACCAGAATTTCATGAGTCCATTGGGGTTTTTTAGGTACTTGTTTTTCTTCCAGTAAAAGATACATTCTGCCTCCCAGTGTAACATCATTAGCACACTTGGAGCCTGGTATCTTCTTAGAAAGTTCTCTCTTGTCCTTTCTCAGGGTCATTGCTGTCCTGTTGTTTCAAAACAGTGGTGTCAAAAGTGGTTGGAGGGATTTTTTTGCATATGCTGTAGAGTTTCTGATGGTATTGATTTGTGGCATTGCGTCCTTATTCAGGCTTTGGCAACAGCCAGTACTCAACTGAGATTACAGATCTGAATTTGTAGATGGAGAGTAGTCCTTCAGTTTATGTCCTTGGGTGAGACTACACTGACACTAGGATTTTCTGAAGAGATGTATATCATGCTGCTTCCGTTATAGTTTGGTAAACTATTGACCTACTTGTTCCTCCTTCCATAGTTTCATAGCTGTCATGTATGTTTTAAGCTTGCAATGAGTTTGTACAATATTCTCAAATAACTGGTGAAACAAGGGAAGACTAACTAACAATGTATAGTGGTTAATGCAGGAATTTATCCAACTGCTGGAGGCAAAGTGATTGCTGTCCCGGCCTAGGCAAACAGAGGCAACAGATAAGCAGGAACTCCATTGTATACAAGGATGCCCAAGAGAGCACAAGTAACAATGTCAGGACAGATAAGCCGGAACTCTGTTGTCCACAAAGACACCCCGAGGAAGGACAGACCAAGGAAGATTATCGCCTTTGTCCCAGGGAACCCAGCCTATGACTGACGTGCGGAAACAAACTCCAAAAC
>VWZK01003082.1:440869-482955 GCA_013396935.1 Baryphthengus martii | reverse complement strand
GGTCTCACCAGTGCTG
Source organism: Baryphthengus martii (assembly GCA_013396935.1). NCBI lineage: Eukaryota > Metazoa > Chordata > Aves > Coraciiformes > Momotidae > Baryphthengus > Baryphthengus martii. The sequence continues at coordinate 482,939 of VWZK01003082.1, read as the reverse complement.
AGTACGGGGGAACAATCACTTCCTTCCTGCTGGGCACAGCCATTTCTGATAGAGGCCAGGATGCTGCTGGCCTTCCAGGCCACCTGAGCACACTGCTGGCTCATGTTCAGCCAGCTGTCAAACAACACCCCTAGCTCCTTTTCTGCCAGGCATCTTTCCAGCCACTCATTCCGAAGCCTGTAGTTTTGCCTGGGGTTGTTGTGACCGAAGTACAGGACTCGGCACTTGGCCTTGTTGAAACTGCATATAATAGACCTTAGCCCATTGATCCAACCTGTCCAAATCTCACTGTAGTGCCTTCCTACTCTCAAGCAGATCAACACTCCTGCTTAATTTTGTGTCACCTCTGAACTTACTGAGGGTTAAACAGAACCGGCCCCAGCACTGAGCCCTGGGGAACACCACTTGTGACCGGCTGCCAATTGGATTTAACTCCATTTACCACATCTCTCTGGGTTTCGCCATCCAGCCAGTTTTTAACCCAGCAAAGAGTACTCTTTCCTAAGCCATGAGCTGCCAACTTCTCCATCAGAATGCCGTGGGAGACAGTGTCAAAGGCTTTACTAAAGTCCAGTTATACAACATCCACAGCCTTTCCCTCCTCCACTAGGCGGGTCACCTGGTCATAGAAGGAGGTCAGGTTGGTCAAACAGGACCCGCCCTTCATCAACCCATGTTGCCTGAGCCTGATCCCTGGTTACCCTGCACTTGCCATGTGAGAGCACCCAAGATGAACCTCTATAATCTTCCGATACCAAGGTCAGGCTGGCAGGCCTGTAGTTCCCGAGATCCTCCTTCCAGCCCTTCTTGTAGATGGGCGTTACACTGGCAAGCCTAATGAGGTGAGATCAAGAATTTCCATTTTGCAAGCAACTAAAGAAGTTTCTGTTATCAGACAACTATTTTGAGACATCAGAGAAAAATGCAAAACTTAGTGGCTTTGTTGATTGTGTATGTCTTTCTTGGGTATGGCACTGATTTGGAACACGCCAATAAAATTTATTTCCTGCTTTGCTGTCTGACTCCTGACAAACTACAACATCTCCTCGAGCCAGTGCTCCTACTTTGCATCTTCTATAGTCCATAGGCTGTTCACAACAGAATGTTTCTTCTAGTGTTCGTGCAGCATTCACCACAATAGGATTTTGATTTTGGTAGAAAAAATATTTTTAAAAATCTGTTATAGTACTAGAAATAATAAGAAATAATATGGAATACATCGTTCCCTAGGACTGGAATAAGAGGTACTACAAATTCACTACATTCACATATGCACGTCCTTTGCAAATTGACAGAATACAAATAACATTTTTGCTGCACTCGCTGACCTATTTTCTAATCTGCTTCTGCTTTCAAAAAAGACATAATAACTGTCTTATTTTTACTCACCTTTCTGACCTTGCTTCATCTGTGCTATTCCTTTTGTCCTCAATAAATCAGCTTTAGTATTGCGAATGACTCCTTAAAGAGCGGACATGTCCTGCATGTGTTGCTTTTTCATTCCAAGCTGTCTATAGATGTTTGTGGGACGGTATCTGTATAAGTCTTCATCACCTTGCCTACTATAACAATTAATTACTTTTTCTTTTTTGTCAGCTGACAGCAGAAATATCAATGTTGGTATTCATAGGATTGATATCCTTTAATGCCTCTCTTAATTTTCACTATAGCTGTTAATTGTCACCAGACTACTCAGCTTTTTGTAGGAAGACCATTTACTGTGATAAACACTTCGTTATCTCCTGGCATTGTCCTAAACATCCTGTGTCAGTTTCTTCTAAAATTTAACCCACGATCCAGGAATGCCCATAAAATACCCAGGACAGTAGAGAGTGAAAATGCCCTGAGATGATTCTTTAGATGAGCATCAGCACTAAGAGTTGGACTGTCTGCTCACCCTTACAGAAGGGTGTGAGCGGGCCAGAAAATAATCTAGCTGAATTTTCACATGAAAGTTAGAGTCCTGAAGTACTCCAGGTGTGCAAAAAACAGTGCCTCAGTGTAACCTCAACACAAAATATGGAAGAGAACCAATGTTAGTACTTCTTACTCTTGAGGTTATCAGAGATTGGGGGAGACTTGTTTTAAAGCAATTTTAGTGTGGATGTCACAGTTTGCAAGGAATTCCTGGCCTCATTCCTCTAAAATGCACATATGGATTTGTCCCTGTTCAGGTGTAAGCACTTGAATGTTACCCCCAAACTAGTCGACTGCAAACCTGTTTCAAACCACAGATTTATACATTATCCCATAATCCTATCAGAAGTCCTACATGTAGCATTCTGATTTGAACTACATCAGCTAAGAGAGCAAGTGGACCTGGTGCATGATTGTCACTATTTGAATGTGTAGCTACACATGTTACTTGTTGCAGATTAAGAACACTGGAGAGGAAGTAAGAGGAGATTCCTCAGTTTTCACAGGAGAGTTGAGAAAAATTGAAGAACTATCACCAAAGTGACTTAATAGCTGCCTTATCAGATGTGATACTATGTACTACACTTAGGTGAGGTATGTTACTGCAGGTGACACTTGAAATTGTTTCTGTGAACAAAACTGTAGAGGTTTTGGTGCTGTCTTGACTCATTGTTCAGTCTTTATCAGCCCTGCCACTGCCCATGTAATCTTCAAGTGGAAAGTTAATGGGACTAATGCATAATCCATGAAACCTTTGCATGTCATCTCAGAAAGTAAGGCCATCAAAAAGTTCATGCTAAGTAGACTGCTCCATTCAACAACAAAGTCACATAAAGCACTAACCATTCAATACAACACTTAAGACAGGGGGCAAAAGTACTACAGAAAAGCATGTTTTACTACAAGCAAAACAAGCAGCTATAGCCGCATTTTTCATTTCATCTTTCACCCAAACCTTTATCATCAGTGTGAGTACTATTCAACTGTTATAGGAGATTGGCTCTTTCCTGATAATGTTTTTTTCAGCCTCTTTGCTGATGTCAAGAACACTACGCTGCTATATCTCTGTATTGTACCTTGAAGGAGGTGAAAGACGATAAAGGCTTGAAGTCAGCCTCTTCTGAAAAAAACAGAACATACACATTTAAAGAATCTTTTATTTCAAAATGGACTGTGCTGTATTAGTCACTGTAGATGCCTATACTTAGGTTTCCAAGTATTTACAGTGGGGTTTTTATTTTACTTTCCTGTGCTAAATCAAGTAAAGGGAAGAACTTAGAAAAGCCTACAGGGCTCAGAGTTTCAGGGAACTTTTGTTTGTAGATTGGTGGTGGTTATCATCAGTAGGGAATAAAACCAGCATTGAAGTAGAATGACAAGAAATTACCTGAAATGCCATAATGTGCATCTGGTTTTTCATTAATTTAGCTACTGTGTGTAGTTCTGGGAAAATCAGTATTCCTACACAGAAACCAAGCTGTATTCCACCCTCTGCTCCCAAACAACCCATAATATAGTCATGAGTCCACTTGGTCACTTGAAGTGTTTTATTCGACAACAGTTCCTTCCCATTGCTCCATTCTTCCAAGGGAAACTGATACCTTTTCTCCATAATATCGTGGCAGGCAGAAATGAAGGTTGTGCAAGCGCTCTCATAGTCCAGATTTACAGCAGTCTTAGACAGCATGAATTGCTTAGCTGAACAAGTTACTGCCTTTCTTTGGTTTTGCCCTGAGTCTTAAAATAGTCTGACAGATGTGAATGAGGGCCCATCTCAAAGGCAGAAGTCAAGAAGAATGAGTCAACTGCCTAGAAAAGGAGTCATCAAAGCAACATCTTTAAAAAACTATTTTTCCCGTTACTCTTTTAAAAAAGAGTTGGGTGAAATTTAATGCAATCCTTAAGCTGCCTTTCCTGTACATATTACTTCAGCTCTGGCCCTAGGCCGGTAGTGCTTGAAAAATCCTCACTTGTTAGAGGCTGTGCTGGGCCCTGTATGAAAAAAAAGCTGGTGTTTCCAGTTCAGTTCTTAATGGACAGGTGTTCACAGCACAAAACCCTCTATTACAATTGGCCCTAATTAGCACCTTTATCAGCAGCCTCCCCAGAGAGGCCAAAGAATGAACAGGCTCGGAAACTGAGCCACCAGCCTGGCTCATTGCTAGAGGTGAGCCCTCCAGGTCAAGGTTGAGGGGCAGTGTGAGGAAGCTCTGCTGCTACTGCCTGGGCTCTAGCTGCTCCATGAATAGAGGACTCTGGTCTCAGGACTGTCAATTTGGCACCTTTCAAAAGCACTAAATTCACTTAATTAACAGACAGGAAAAAATAGCCTTCCCTAGCAACTCTTGCATCAAATGGCTCTTGTGTTACCTTATATTCTGAGCACCTAACCCTATTAGCATTGCATTGTGTGTTTCTGTTGGAGTGCCTTTATGTACACACCAATCTTAACATACACACTAATGTATGCTGGGAGATTTAGCAGCATTTTCAACTGAACTGACATTATCAAGTAGAATTATGGCTTATTTAAAAATATTTTCTATTATCTGTTATACCCTCTTAATTCCAGAGAACGTTTTTTCCCGTATTAGTATTTTTTTTTTGCAATTAAATCACTGTCTCCTTTGAATTTCATGCTTTCCCTGATCATTTCGTCCTTTGTCATCCTTTTTTCTTGGCACAAGGCAACATTTTGCGTTGCTGTATTCTCATGATAGGTCAGTCTACAACACAGCAAAAAAACCACATACCTAGTTTCCTTTCCACAGGCATAAGGAATATGCTAATTTGTACAGTAATGTAGAGATAGAAATTATGTATTTTTGCCCTGTCCTGAGTGTGATTGTTCATAGTTGTGCAATTCTTAGGGCTATAGGCTAGATGAAAATCGGGTAAAGACATTCTCAGCTCTGAAGGATTTAGGTGAAAGCTATTATGAATATATAAATTAGTTTTTTTGTGAAGCTATGTGGTCTAGACAGTAGGCGTTGTATGAGGAAAGTTTTACTGTGCATGTGTGTATCTGTGTATTTTCCTTTTCTAGTGTCTCTCTAGGTTGTTGCATGTGTGTATCTGTGTATTTTCCTTTTCTAGTGTCTCTTTCTCTAGGTTGTTTTCTCTTCAAAGTTCTGTGGATCAGGAACTCCTTTGCTGTCTGTTTATATAGAGTCTGCCATAGAAAAACTTCAGTATTATACAGTCCAAATTAGTCTAGTAGAACAACCCAGCATTTCGGATGAGTTGCAAAACATTAGCTACCCACCTTTGTTTGCGTAAGGAATCCAAGCTGGCTGCTTGCAGATGTATTGTACCAAAAACTCACACTGTTTCTGAGCAATGGCAGCTGTAGGAGGTTTTCCTTCAAGAAAACAAGATTCTCTTCTAGATGGTTGTCATATATTATCTTGAAGATGACAGAGTAATACTTTCTCAGTTAAACTGCTTGCTGTTTTGGCTAAAAAGCAATCTCTTTTTTTTTGTTGTTTTTTTGCACTGCTCCCTTCCATTGTTCTTTCAAAAATTATATGTAGCTATCTGGGGTATGTGGCCAGATTATTTAAAACACAAGCCAAGTTTGAACTAATCATTCAAATTAGAGCATTGTGTTCATTCAGAAACAACAGAGAAATAAGGACAAGCAATGCAAATAGGAAGATGAAACATGTAAGACAGCTTTCTATCTTAAGATTCAAAGCTTTCTACTCTTAAGATTGGATTTCAGCTAATATTTACTGTACTTTGTATTTCTGATGTACCATGTTCTAAACCATCACAAATAAAGCAACTGGCACCTGGCTAAAATCAATGGATTAACACTGCTAACCTACACCCATCTGATATATTAGTACATAATTCTTTGTATGTCTGCAAACAAATGTGCTGATTACCTTTGTTAATAGGGCTATAACTGTTGTTCAGAGTGGATACGTCTTTCATATTCACTTTTGTACCTGCGTTACAGCCACTACTACAACACACGTTTCTGATCAAACTGTTCTGGCTCAGGAGCAGCTTGATTCTAAATGATAAATGAATGAATGAAAAGTGTCTATGCTGGAGGTTGAATGTTGGTATTCTCAACACTGATTGTTTTTACCTAACAAGCATTAAATACCTTGAGGTAAAATCACAACCAACATAAGGTTTTCTTGTGTAATAAACCTAGGTATGCCAGTTTTGACCCTCAGTGAGTCAACTCTGAGACTGACTGGACATAATTAGCTCCTGATCTTATTCTCTTCGATGAGCTATCTTCCTTTTTTTTTTCCCCTCCAGAAAATCTGCTTTACATTAAGTTTAAAAAAAAATTTTTAAGCAATAAATAATGGCATCAAACTATAGTAATATACTTTTGCTGTTAAGCCCACTTTCTTCTCTGGGATTTTAACACAAGAGGGGCTACAATACTAAAACCAAAATTCTTTGAATGATGGTGTAAAATGCTTGTTAGTGAATTTTAGTTAGTGAATCTTTCCTGCGTTGATTCCAAGGCCTCTCAGTTTTAATTGGTATTTTGTCAGTATTGTTCAGTAAACGGCCATCAGGAGTTCCTTCTGAGATTTGGCCTGGCTACCCACTTACGTTCCTGGTTTTGTAGCCGATTATTGTCAGCAGTGTGTCTTTTGTCACAAGGCTGGGCGACAGCAGCATTTACATTTGCAAGCGAATGATCGGTGAACTGAGTAGCATGCAACAGGTTTCCAGAACTCCCCATCACTGGCACATTTTCAGGGGAGGCAGCCAGTCTACCTGTCTTCCCCAGCTGTAGGGAGAAGTATGCATGCCCTGCGGCAAGTGGAGATTTCCTGCCGAGTTCCAGGTCTTTTCCCTTCCAGGCACAGCAGGATTCTTGTGTTAAGGTTACAGGCTGGACTTCAGTGGAAAGTAAAGCGCTCTCTTCTAAGATCAGTCTTTTTGCAACAAATGCTTTACCTTATCTTCAGTTGCTCGGAAACTTTTCCTCTCCTCTCTCATTTTTTTTCTATTATTTCTTGTCTATATTGTATTTAAATATGCCATGGTCCAAATGTTAAACATTTAAAACGTAGTGCGTCTAAAATAGACCAAAATCTGCTGAAGACTTGATAGAATGTCATCAAAAGTCTCAAAATATATAACTAGACAAACAATAAAAAGATTGCTTTCATGAGATGTATGGAGGAAAGTTAATGAACAAAACAAAGCAAACACCATAGTGATGAAATGTTATGCCCAATATCTGAACCAAATCAGTATCTGTTGATAGGAAAACTGGGGAACTATCTGATAAGTATTTCAAAGCCATCACCTGTTACTTCAGTATCTGTAAAAAAACAAGTCATATGTGTACTGTGACTATATTAGAGATCCTATGTACCTTTTCTTTTAGGTTATTTTCTAAATTGTGAGACTAACTGAGAGTAACCTGGACACAGTACCATCAACCATTTTATGCACTTGAATTTTGATAGTTTTTTGTAGTTCATTTTTAACTTCCTTTGTGCTTGCTGTAATTCTGGGGCTCTAAAAGGTAAATAATGTAATAATTAAACAATGATGCACAGATAACTTTTTTTATTCCTACACATGAAATTCATATGACTGATAGGATGTTATCAACCTGATCTTTTGAATAAAACTGGCTACTGTGAGAAAAACACTCTAACAATAAGCACAGATCTGAGCATTGCCAACCTTGAGAGCTAATCCTAGCTGCACTGTGTACTTGGTAAAATCTAAGCTCAGTATAGTTAACGTCACTGTACAAGGCAGAACATAGTTTTATACCTAAATGAATGTACCAGATGATCAATACCAAAACCTTGCTTATGAGCCTCTGTTGGTCCGTTCACACAAACTTTTTCCAGGAGACAGAGTTTACTTTTTTTCCTTCTTTCTCTCTTTGCATGGCTGCTAGATGACTACATGATGTCAGATTCATGGCAGTAGTATTTGTTAGATTAGGTAGCTGAGCGGTATGTTCTTTGCACAGAATCACAATGGTTGGAAAAGACCTTTAAGATTATCAAGTCCAACCATTTTCTAACTCTATCAGGGCCACTACTGCACCCTATCCTTGAGCAACATATCTAGACAGCTTTTAAATACATCCAGGGATGGTGACTTCACCACCTCCCTGGGCAGTCTGTTCCAATCTTTGATAACCCTTTCCTAATGTCCAACCTAAACCTCCCTTGGTATAACTTGATGTCATTTCCCCTTGTCCTATCAGTTGTGACTTGTTAGAAGAGACCAACACCCGCCTCTCTACAACCACCCTTCAGGTAGTTGCAGAGAGCGATATGGTCTCCCCTCAGCCTCCTTTTCTTCAGACTAAACAATCTCAGCTCCCTCAGCTGCTCCGCATAGGACTTATTCTCAAGACACTTCACCAGCTTTGTTGCCCTTGTCTGGACCTGCNCTTATTCTCAAGACACTTCACCAGCTTTGTTGCCCTTGTCTGGACCTGCTCCAGCACCTCAATGTCTTTCTTATACTGCGACGCCCGAAACTGAACACAGTGCTCAAGGTGCAGCACCACCAGTTTTGAGTACAGTGGGACAATCACTTCCCTAGTCCTGCTGGCCATGCTATCCCTGATACAGGCCAGGATGACGTTGGCCTTCTTGGCCACCTGGGCACACTGCTGGCACATGTTCACCCAGCTGTCAATCAGCACCCCCAGGTCCCTCTGCCAGGCAGCTTTGCAGCCGCTCCTCCCCAATCCTGTAGTGTTGCCTGGGGCTGCTGTAGTCCAAGTGCAGGACTCAGCACTCGGCCTTGTTGAAGCCCATATGACTGGTCTCAGCCCATCAATCCAGCCTGTCCAGGTCCCTCTGAAGGGGACCACTGGAACTTTCAGTAAACTGGAAATGAATTTGGTAGCACAGGATATGTACATGTTAAATCACATCTGCATACTGCAACTTATGGAAAAAGGGGATTCCGATTTATCTCCAATATAAGAAATAGTAAAAATCTAAAGCCTTGTGCATGTTGCTTTCAAACGCAATTTTCTTTTTCTTTATGGCAGAGCAGTAAGTGAACTGCAGGAACTGAATTTTATAACTCTGGAAATTATTGGATCTTTTCCTTAAAGCAGGGAAGTGATCAATAAAAGATTTTGGAAACGGTCCGATCAGCTGAAATTGCATACAACTTTGGTACTGTAGAAACCCCAGAAATGAGATTTTATGCCTGCTGTGGGCTTCTTTTGGGCTGAAATTGGATGCATTCTGTGATCAAATGGGCCCCAAAAGAAGAAATACATACACAATTCTGATAAAACAGCTTATTTTTAAGTCAGATTTATGAATCTGAATTCACAACTGAAAACAAGGCTATGCTGTGGGAATGAAGACAAGCGTTTAACACAAAGTCAGAAATAGGTTTCTGAAAATAAGAGATTGTTAAAGTTGTGGTGAACATGTTCAAATTGCAAAATATCAGCAAGTCTTCTCTGCTGCAAACTGATCTAAAGCAGCTTTCCTGTTTCCCCAGCAACCTTGAGCAATGCTAGCTTTTTTCTTTGGAAGTAAATTAAATGTGACTTTCAAGTAGTTCATTATTTCAGTAGCCACAATGCCTTTTGGAACCAAGGACATTCGATAAATCATATTAGGATTTGCTGCACTTCTGAAGGGAAGCAGATAAAGGATTTTTGCAGAAATAGTTTTCAAATCTAGTACACTTCTTAGAAATTACAAAAATTATGTTTCTATTGATACAGGAAAAAAAGAATAAAACGTATTTCCCATGTGTAAAGAAAGGTAAATACTGTTTGGTGCTGCGCTGAAAGCCAGCAGGTTCTGCTTCACGTGCATACAGCCAGTGCAAACACGTACAGCCCTTAGATACAGCTTTGAATTGTGCAGTTGAAAACTCTGCAAAACTGCTTTAACAGAATTCCCACACTCAGTCCAGGTTGTGCTGTGTTCAGTAGTTGGTACACCGAGAGATCCCCAGCCTCTTCCATGACCCAACCCATATATGTATCTCTGAACAGCAACATCATACTCTTCAAAATATTTATATGATGCACAAAAATGGATATAAACTTTCTGTACCAATTTGTGGTTTGCTTCTGATGGCAGTGCTAGAAGAAAGATGTGACGTATACAGATGGAGCTAGCACTACACGGTGCCTCTACAACACTGGCAAACACTCTCCCAGTGACTTTCAGAGGCAAAAGCAGAAAGAAGCCTTTCAATTTGCTGACTACTTTTGTTGTTTTTTTTTATCTAGGTTTCAGGCTTACACTGTAGAAACAGATTGTTTTGCCTGAGCGCTTGAATTTCCTTGTTATTTTTCACCAATTTTTAACTACTGGAAACTCAAACCAGTATAATTTTCAGTTCATTTCAGGTTTGACTGTGACTGAATTTTTTCAACAGAATTTCAGATCATCTGTTCAGATTTGTTTAGGTTTGAAAAAAAAAAAATAAACACAACAAACTAAAATGAATCTGTTTTTTGAAACAGCCTAGGGTTTTTTTGGTTTCACTGGTTCACATTTGCATTATTTTCAAGAAGCTGACAGAATCGTCATGGTAGAATAAACTGCCAAGAAACCAAAGCACTCAGCTTTGGTGCTTTATTTTAGTTTAATAGAACATCATTAGAAACTAAACCATTTGAGGGAATTTGTTGTGGGGTGGGTTTTTTTCCATCCAAAAATGTGGATTTGGTGAAAAGTTTATGGTATATCGTTTTTTTAATGGAAAAGAAAAATCTCTCAGAGAAACAAGATGCTTTTTACCAAAAGAAGTATGTGTAGTAAGAAAACTCCTTTCCACTGAAAAGCAATTTGAAGGAAGGGATCTTATTGTCAAATCAGCGTGGATCATAACTGGTCCTAGTTGAGCTAATCATACTATATATGTTATTTTAGTTAGCTCAGTGCATACAATATTGCTATTTGAAAGGACTTTGAATGGAAATAAGCATGGTGGAGAATGGAGTATCCATTAAACGCAGCACAGAATACTAGATCTCCCATCACCATAGTTCATTACTTTTTTGAAAAGTTTACTGGACTGTAGTCTTGCTCTGTCTGGTTAGAAGAGCTGTTTCAGTAAGAATCATCATAATCAGTGTATTTGCCAAAATATGATTTCTCTAGGAAGACATCAGGTTGTTAAAACAGAAACTGTGAGCACCTTACATGTAGGAATTTTCCATCTCAACATACACAGGTAAGAAATTTCAGTTATCAACATGCCATTTGTTTTCATAAATAACTTCCTTTTCCTTCTTAACATATATGATTTTTAAAAATACTGAGAAATGTTAATGCAAAAAATGAAATAATGCATCTTGAAATCACCTAAAGATTTGATTGAGTGAGGCTGCATATTTTTCAGATTATTCATGTGGAAAAATTTACAAGTGTTATAATTTCTGTCTCATATGGGAAAAAATGTTGAAATATCAACTAGGAGAGTAAAATTACTTGCCCTGCAGACTGATCAGTTAGCTGGTACATTAGTCAATCAGTTAACAACTGTTGGGCCATGTGTTCAGTACAACAAATCAACCTGTGCCAAACTCATTTCTTTAGATTCACCTTTATGGTACCTGCTGTCTATGGACAAGTGTATCTGCACTTACCATTTCATAATAATGCTTTTTGTCATTCCCCTCCTGAAAACCCTTGAGCTGTGCTTAGTATCTGTATCACTATTTAGGTGTTAGTAGGATGGGCCAAGAAAATACTGTCTTGCTGATGCCTTACAGATTCAAGGGTGTGCATATGTGTGGTGCACTTTGTTAACTCTGATCACATTTCAAGTCCAAGCATTGAAATTGAGTCCCAAAAAGAAAAGGAAGTCCCAGAAGAAGAAAATGCAGCTGACCTGCCTTCAGCTCCCCTAGATAAAATACAGCCCTTCAGGTGTTCAGACAATGGCAGCTTCTCCCAAAGCAAGCCAGTCCAGCCCCTGCTGCACGTCTGGTCGTTAACAAATGTTTGTGCTTTGTCTTGGTTGCACATATTCAAACCTAAGATAGCATGTGAAGGTAAATCTCGTTCTCACATATGGTAGGAAAAAATAGTCATCTTGCCAAATGCACTTAACTAGTAAAATTCAGTCATGGAAAACCCCAGGGAAGCAGGTCCTCTCTTCATATTACACTGCCAATTAGGTGGCAGTGGATCTGTCCTTTTCCCTCCCTCCCTCCCCCTCACCCAGAAACCCCAAGTCTAGCAGTGTCCCACAGTATGAATATTTTTCCGTAGTGTTCTTATAAGTGATTGCTTGTGGCATCTTATAGTCTTATCTTGGCTTGTGCAGCCCCCTCATGAATATTCTGTACATATGGAAGAGTTTTCTATATCATTGCCCATTAACAAGGAGGATAATCACTCATTCAGTTATCAAGAAGTCAGTGAAGGCCTTTCCTTGAGCCCTTAGTGCAAAGAATCATGGGAGATCAAAGGAGGTTAAATGTGCCTGACATTATGATCATTACTTTTTTTTCTCTGTAATTACTGTATTATAATAAAGTTGATCTAAGATAAGGAAAAGGGGTATTAGAGTCTTTTAGGGCTAAAAGACCATATTAGTGACTCTCTACCTTTTTTAGTCATGGGACAAAATGCGTATTTCAACAGATACATATAAATGAGCATTCTTTCACTAAAACCACACTAAGGTCATAAGTGTCCATATAAATGATATATTATTACAGAATTGCTTTTAAGAGAAGTTAATCCAATGTAAATGCAAAAGGGAGGGGAAGGTATAGTGATGCATTATTAGTAAAAACAGCCAACACTGAATTTTAGGTTCAGGCTGAAAAGCAGCTTTCTTAATCTCTACAGAACTGAAACTTTTAAATAATACATTAATGAGTTTTACTTGCCTTTTCTTAGCTGTTCCATCACAATTTAGTCATACTTTCAAAAGCCAATGCGGTAAATGCATTCATATACATTAGCAGAACTCTGTATTTACAGAAGCAATTCTGTCTGTGCAAATGGTATAAATGTGATGCAGAAATGTCTCATTCACTATTACACTGGTTGTACTGGATGTTACCAGCACTGCAGCAGAGCTAGTGAAACTAGCTGACTGTATCTGCTTGATTTTGTGTTAAAATTCTAAGTTTTCTTTCAATTCTATTACTTGTCCCCCAAAAAGCACCATAGTATCTAGTTGCAGATCATCGTTGCTATAGCATTTCCTGCTGTAGATGTCGAAAAGGGCCATCCAAAAAGCTGAAAAATATACTGTTTCTGACACAAAACAATCTCCTTCAGCTGAAGGGATAAATATCTCTTGTTCTGTAACCTGGAGTTTTTAATTGTTAGCTATAGGGTCTTCCAGCGTATCCTGCTTTTTATCTGTAGGGAAAATTTCCATCTTGTGCCTGCTTTTGATTTTTTTTTTTTCTTGTGAATGGCTATTTGAGTAGAAACTTTACGTTTCAAAACACAAAGTTTGAACTCACTTTGCAGCAATACCCTATATCCCAGGCTTTAAGAAATTGACACAGGATTTTGTTTCTTGTATATCTCTTACACCTAACACATTTTTTCAGTTTATTTCAGAAAATAATAGACTGCTGATTTCATGAGACACCTGATGCCGTTGTCCGTGGCCCACTGTAACGATCTGTAAGAGCATTCTCTGGGGCACATAAGTTATACCTAATTGCCTGATACACAGTTCCTGCTAGCAGCAATTTTCAGTGTGTAAAATCTATTAATAATTGAGATATTAAAGTCATACTAGACCATGAAAGCTTTCAGGAGGAACAGAATAAAAATACTGTATATATTTCCAGTAAGTATATTATTTCTTAAATAGAGATCAATGGGATATGCCAATTCAGGTGCCATGATACAAGAAACAACATTAACTTTCAAATCTGTGGAAATGGCAAACAAAAAAAGACAGGGACAGCCTGAAGCTGCCCAAGTTGATGGCATATCTTATAGTAACTTGGAACAATATTTCACTCCATCTCTGGATGTAGAGAAGCCTCATATGAGAGAGATTAAGTCAATTACATGTCATCCCCTTTCCCTGGCATGTGTAACCTCAGGAAGACACTTCTAGGACACAGGAATGCTTTACTATGTCTGTTATTACCTTAGAGGAGTAATTTATAAAGTTTGACAGTAAACTAAATGCTCAAGGTCTCTCTACACTTGCTGAGTGTAGTTTTACCTCCTTGGTTAGCTGTCTCAATGCTTTATTCCATTTCTCAGATTTTCTAATTTTTTTTTTCCTGAGGTTTTTGTTCTGATTCTTAATCCTCTTTTCTGTTTCTAGTTTACCGTTCATGATATTACATAACTTACCCGGAGAAGTAGAGAAATCACTGTTCGTTATTCTGCACATCGAAACAAAACAAAAAGAAAAAACAAAACACCTTCAGTAGGGTAGCAAGACCATAGTCAAACAAAGCAGTATTTAGTAAACAGAAGAGGGGAAAAAAAAAAAAAAAAGAATGAAGAATGTTGAAAACCAATGAGTCAAAAGTATGTCACCTCTTCCAGGAACTACTAGAACAAAAAAGAGGTATCTGTGGTAATGTTTCCAAGGGTACTTGCTGCTTCCTTAAACCAGGTGACCTATAATTTTATCACGTTCATTATGCTACTGTTGGGGATTGCCTGATCAAGACGTAGTTTTCTGAGCTAATAATTGTTTTCTTTTCTATATAGTCTTACCGTGGTAGAACTATACCTCCCCATAATCTATGCACTCTTCTGGCTGATTAAAGGACATCACACAAAAGGCAAAACCTTATTAGGTCACTTGGCAGGCATATCGAGCATCCCTATATAAATAATTTCTGTAATTAAAATGTCATAACCAATTTTCAGAACTCTCTGCAACTTTGAGGCTTCACGAACTGCTAATAGAAAATAAAACTTCTTTTACATTTTTACCAAGTAATCTTCACCTCCAGAAGTAATAGTGAAGCGTGTTGTTCATTTGTTTGTTTTTTAAGGGAAGTATTAACTATGTGGCTGTGAACTGGTTGAGATTGCAGACTGGAAGATAAACACACTTGATCACACAGTTCCAGGTTTTAATATAGTTATGAATAATCACTTTCCCAACCAATATTACTGTTATAACAAAAATTTTGGACATTCACCAGACCATACAGGTCTTACAAGATCTCTACCACAGGACTCCACCATCGTGTAAGTGAAGCACAGGAGGTAGATTCTTTTCCTTTCAGATTGCACCTTTCCTGAATTTCTCTCTTGTTTTGATTCAGTGTTCAGGATTAAACTACATCTCCCATCAAGCAATGCAGCCTCCTCCCTGACTAGGACAAAGGTGCAAGACAGCGGACACAGCAAAGATTTTTTTATTCAGTTCATCTTTTATTAAAGATTAGAATTCACTTCAACTCTTTGGGGTTTGGAAACGTATATTCTGAATTCCACTCTCTTTCATAGATTTTCTGTGGCATATCTGGGCAGCTACACAAGAACATCTGTTAAATCAGGTGAACTAGTCCAGGAAACAAAATTATGTGCATGGCTAATTAACTCTGCCTTAAGTGTTACGAATGATGACAGGTTGGTATGCTAGAAAGCATAATGTGATAATGGATCAGAGGCCTTTTATGTGCCTCGAGTTGTTCAGTAGCTCTTCCTGTGAACTATAGTCAAATATGTGTTTGCCATGCGTATATTACTATTATGTTAATAACATTAATATTCAGCACAATTTTACACAATAATGCGAACCTCCTGTTGCTTAGACAGTCACAGACATTTGGCCTTTTTAAAAAGTTTACCCATCCTTATTCCTGCAGTTTTATATCTCGTAATAACCTCTGGAAAACAATAAATTAAAATAAATGTTTGTTGATAATGTTCAGCCTAACAATTTATTGAGAAACTATTTTCATTAGCTGTTGTAGTACCCATCACTGTATTGTTGAAGCACTTTCTTTTTTCTTGAAGCGTTTATGTAAATAGTCCCAAATTTGGGGTGTTGGGTTTTTTTGTTGTTTTGTTGTGTTTTTTAACACTTTTGTATTTCTGATGGGGACATTTTGTCTCCGAATTTTCAACCTACAAGCTGAGGAATGCACACAATGTTGTACTACTCTTCATGCCTCACCCCTCCACACATATTCATTGCCTGTAGTAGGCACTAACTTTCTGGACAGTTCTACTTTTTAAAGTCCTAAGTTAGTGGGGCTGTACTTGTGTAAGTATTCCATGAAAGCAAGACAATTTGACGGAGTGGTCTTCAAATTCTACTTTTGAAATGCTAAAAGTTAAGGAACATAATTAAACTGCAACTGCATTAACATTTATATAAAATATAAACCAAATGCTTATCCTGATTCACCAAACAAATTACAGTTTGAACATTATAAAATAAAAAAATCCACCCAGCTACTTATCAAGGGCACCATTTGAAATTATTGCTAGTACTACAACTCTAAATGCATAAGATGCCTTAAATACAAACCCTGAACATTTACATACTGATTTCATGAGCAAAGCAAAAGGTATTTGCCAGTAACAGTACAGGACTCAGCATTTTTATTGTCTGAGTAATCCTGGTTCGCTCTGATATGAAAATTCAATTATTTTAGAACTGGTCGTCTCATTAAATTTTGACAAGGAGCACAAGCTCAGTACCAGCTCTAGCTCTAAGAGGCTGTGGGTGCCTGACAGCTCCACGGTGAATTTTAAAATGTAGTATTTTTACAGGACAAGATTATCTGACAATTTTATATTAAAAAAGAAAAAAATTAATCAAATACACTGTAATAGCCAATGCTGGTAACTTGGCCTTTTTGTAGATATTTTTAATGAAAATTTATTGCAAAAAAAAAAAAAAAAAAGAGTCCCCTGTTTATTGCATCTTTTTGCCTAAGCCTACCTCCATGTCTTATGCTCCACAATTGTGCTAGAAAAAGAAGTGTGTCTTTATGCGAGCAGCAAGTATTTAGCCACTCATTGTTAGCATTTTCTACCTTTCCTCAATTGAAATGTATTTGTAATCATTTTTATAAATATGATTTCTAACAATGGAAAGTCTTTTATTTAATCTATATATATACACCATTGGTGCTAGCAAGGTATGTTTAGACAAAATGGTTTTTCGTAAAAAAAAACGTCAGTTCATTGAAACCAAAACTTTTCACAGAATCATAACACTTCTGTAAGACTTTCACTAGAAAAGGCTTCTCGAGTTTAAGATGACATACCATGGCACAGCACATAGTCCACAGACTGTTGGAATATTCAGACTTAGGACCTGAACCTCTTTTACGACTGACCTTTCACCACCCAGACAATTGCAGCCTGACCATGAAGCTTGTTGTGTCATAGATTTCTCCTAGTCTACCCTGTTGAAAGCATTGCATACTTTATAACACAGATAAAGCAGCCAACTGTGGATGGATAACATGGAAAAAACACGCTGAGGGCTAGATTTGTGAAAGTATAAAGGGTTACAGATATACAGGATAAAGAGTATTTTGGCACAGTCTTTCACACCATGATTAGATTATTCTGTTGAGTTGTAGTAGACCTACATTCTAGTTGCTATGGAAAGAACATTTAATTAATTTCCAAAGTAGAACAGCTCCAATAAGAAAGATGAAAGTAAGCCATCTCTTGGACCGCTCAGTAACATGATGCTTATGCTAATTAGCTCTGGTGGAACAGACTAGGAGAACAAAGACTTGAATTAGGTCTTATATACCATAGGCAAGTGCCCGAATACAAGAGTGTTGCTTTTGCAGTAGGCTTCAAAGTTCCGGGATTGAGGGGTGGAGAAGGAATTCAGTGCTTGTTCCACCTCAGTCTAAAATGTAAAATCTGGGGAAATACTGAAAAACTTTGTAGAATGACAGTTATTTCCCTATCTAGCTCTGATAGTTTCTTTATTTCATATAGGTCTGTACCTTTTCAAGTAACTTATTTTAGCTATTGAACAGTTAGAAAACAATGAATGTATAAGACATAATTTGCTTCAAATTTGGAGAGATATTGCAAGCAAACATCGATTTATTAGGTTATTCATCACCATTTCTTTAATATTACTTTAAGATATTCACTGAATTTTCAGTCTGTGTAACTTATAGTTACAGTTATTGCATCAAGCAAGCAAAAAATATTGATTTGTACATTACTTATTTCTAACACTTTGTTCTTACTGCTGTAAAAGAGTTTGGTAAACCAAAGCATCTGAATACTTATTACTGTGAATTTAAGATAGTGGAATTAATGAAACAAATCATTAGATAGTAATGCAAGGTCAACACAAATGTCCTGTTTCAGATCTACCCAGAACTTCTTGAAAACAGACAAAGTGTTCAAAGTCTAAATCAATGTCACATCTGGACTGGCAAAAGAGAATTATCTTGAAACCTGTAAAAGTCTGAGTAACAGAGATCATCCTCACTATGACAGACTCTAAAGGGAGATTATTCAAGGGGACCTTGTATGGGGAATAGCCGACATATTGGACTATCCCATCTATTATTTAGGGTCAGGGACATTTGAAATACAAGCTTCCCAGAAAAAAAGCAGTTTGAATTTTTTTTCTCCATATTTTAATTAACTTCTTTGAAGGTCACACATATCTCTATCTCTGAAATGCATAGTGTGTCACTCATTCAAAAAATCTGGATATTTAGCATTATCTTGCCATTATAGTTCAATTTTTTTTTATCCAAAATTTCATTTCAGTGATCAAATTAAAGAGATGAGCTCCCTATCCTTACAAGGTAAGCATTTTATGTTTTATACTTAGATGTACACTGTGAGATATAAGATGAGACTTCATAATGGGATTCTATGCAGTTGAGTGCTAAATTATAGCAGGCTTATATCACAGAAAATTATAACAATGAGAGAAGAATTCATATCATGGCTTTAGTAAGAGAAGAAAATTAAGACTTTGCAATTAAAGTAGTAACCTAAAACTTTAAAATAATTTAAACAGTTACTGAATACATGTAATGTTCTATACTTATCTGGAAGCAGGATTGGCAGTCGTTTGAAAGGATCCAAATGAAATGTGGACAAGGTGTATGTTATGTCCTCAGAACACAGATCTGTCATTTTCTTCATTGTTCGTGAATACAGTGGTATTGAATATCTCTTTCCCACAAATTCAGAGACTCCATGCAAGACTAGAGAGAAAACCAGTGTAATGTTATCGTTAAATTGATGTTGCATACAACTTCATAATAGTCCTGTCAACTGCAGTTTGTGAATTTGCCAAGAGCAACCTAGCAAGTGATTTTCAGAGATGAACACTGAACTATGTAGTAAAATAATCCTTTCCTTCAGAAGGATAAAACTGCAATTTTCTTGTAGACATATTTTACAGAATTATTACTGACAATTTTAGAATTCCACTGGGTGAAACACTGGGGGTTTGAGAACAGAATTTCTTATCCCTTTAAGAACAGACAAATTATAAACAGACAGTGTATCTATAGCATCTATGTAATAACACAGGAGGCACCTGACCTGAAAACTAGTGATGGATTTCTTTCTTTATTCAAATCCTCTGCTTGCCTGAAAGCTGAGGTCCTCTGTGATTCATAGCGTTGGTTAAGATGTAAAAGGAGGTTCGTATTCTGATTTCTTTTCACATACATTTGGAGTGCAGCCTCTAATGCATTTAGAACTAGGTTTTCATATGAATGTTTCCACATAAAAAGATCTCGCCACAGCCATTTAGATTTCCTGCCTTGGCAAAACTTAGAAGTTCATGTAGTTGTTTAAATCACAAATCACAAGGAAAAAGAATCATTTTAAGTATTGAGAATGAGGAAAGATATGTAAAAAGATGTTGAAAATTATATTGATATTTGATCTTTCATTTTCTCACTGAAAGCTGTTTCAGTAATCTCATCAAACCAAGGGAAAAGGCAATAGTGGTCAATACAGATGTCATATCTCTAGTTGTTTTAGACCCAATCCTATAGCCTTATTGCAAGCACATTAACATTTCCGCTGACATCATTGAGCTAATTGAAATTAATGGAACTAATTTCAGTGAAATAGCTCTATGTATCTTTGCTTGACTTGAAGGCCAATTGTAAAGCAAAATGCCCTGTTCTTGTTTGATTTCATTCTGATGTAAAAGAAGCCATCAAATTTGTTTCTTTCATGACAGTCTGGACAACTTGCAGGATTTGATTGTCTAGAATGAGGTAGCCTTACGAAGACCAATGCAATTATATCTGTCCTGTGTTGTTAGTTTGTAAATTCTAACATCCAAGGGTCTAGACGAGCTACTGAGGCACTTCTAGCCCAGTAGTTTTCATTGCCACTCTCTTGGGTTTCTGTGGTTAAGTGATTTGATCACTTTTGTTCTCAGCTTCTGTTTGCAAGGTCAGAGAAAACCTGGTTTACAGTGATGCCATACAATGGACTTTCAACCAAGGTGGCTTAAATTAAGTATATTTCCAATCTGCTGTCTGGGGATATCACCTAGAGAAAGTCAGGTTGGATAATTTGTCAAATACAACAAAAATGGGGAATGTCTTCTAGGACTTTCCTAGAAGGACCTGTGAACATGACTCATAAATTGAAAGGGCTGTACCCATTGTGCTTTGCTTGAATGCAAAGTATTCACCAACTGGTTTCAATCCTTGCCTTAGAGAGAACATTTTATGGGGTACCCAGATAGAAGTCATTTAGAAGGATGTACTCCAGCCTACTCTTCCCTGCTCAGAGTCACTTCCCTGGCAATTCTTGTGTTAGTCATACTGACTGGCAAACATGATTTTGCTGCAGAGGCAGATAGTATTTGCAGGCAGCCTGATTTCAAGCTGATTTCAGACTGACGAAGAGGACAATGTATGTGCATGGTGCCAAGTGTTGGACATGCTTGGGCTTTCAAACACTTCCTGGAACAAGTAGCTCGGATCTAGCACAGACAAAACAAGTGAATATCCTTTCTTAAAGGAAGTCTAAGTAATAGGTAATATCTAAATTCTAGTAGCAGTCCTAGTAGGACTAGCTGAAAACAACAGGGCAAGATGCACTATAAAATGCAGTTACCTTTTGAAATTACATTCTTAATGCAAGATCAGAATTAGTGGATAATACAACAGGGTTAAGAAAAAAAACCTCCTACGTTACTCTACCAACATGCATCACAAACTGCTTGGTCTGGCTTGAAATAATCAGACAATATTCTCCATTTAAATAAAAAAAAATAAATTGAAATCCAAAGCAGAGCTCGAGACAACCATACTTCTGAGCCACAGAGTGAAGCAGAACGTTTTGCTGGAATATCTAGATTATCAAGAAATAAAGTTGTCTAAGCTTGTCCTTTAGAGGATGTTAAACATAGTGTTTTTAACACAATTTCCACAACATGCTTTGGGTGTGTTAGTAGAAAAGAATAATATCTGCTTGCACTGATTCAGTTTTCCAGAGTTATACAAGGTAGAATTTTACCCTATTGGCACTGAAACCCTAAACAATATAAATACGATGCAAACAGTTGTTAAAATAATCCATTATCCAAGATGTGCAAGATCTCTAAAATTTTGTGAAGTTCTTCAAGGACTGTAGTGGACATAGTGGTCTGATGTCTTTTAATAGAGGAAATAGAGAGGAGGACATAATAACAGGAAATAGAAATACTTAACTTTTCACAATTTAAAAAAGTATTTCACATGGATCCTTTTTTTCTGATATAATGACTGGAGTATGTGATCTCCTCAGCCTAGGCAGCTGGGTCTTACAATTAATGGGAGGATCTTTCAGTGATTTTGTAAATTCCTTAAGTTACATTAGTGGATGTTGTATGTGAACCATGGAAACATACGTCACTTTCAGTGCCAGCATTTAAAATTGCACCTAGACTTTCATAGGTGAAAAAGGTAATGGTTCATATTTTATTCTTCCTTTAAAGCTGGTGGAATTTCAGCATGGTAAAGATCAGTTAATTGACACATACAGGGCAATAAAAAAAAGAGAATCACATATTTATTGTCCATTTTTAATGTTTTTTTTCTTTCTGAACCCAGACTCCAGGCCAGTCTCCTATCCAAGTTTTCCTTCATGCCTTATTGTCTATTCTGTTCAGCTATTTAAAAAATGTTGAATATCAACAATGGCTTTCAGTAGTGTATTGTCAACTTTTGTATGAAGCAATCTTGGTTGAATGAGAAGATCCCAGAGCTTATAGTTCTATCTACTGTGCTGCACTGGGTTTCTGCTTGAATGTGTGTGACTGATAACAGGACAAATTTCTACCTTCGTTATTACATTTCAGCTGCATAATTCATTTGCCAAAATCTTTTAGAAAATATCTTTGTTAGCATATTGCACAAGACATCAGGTAAGTGCTTGTAACATAAAATTAAGTGAAGATCCAGCAACTGCCTTGTCAAAATTGTTTGTTAATTGTAGATCTGCTTCTGCTAGGTTGTTTTGCAGACTTTTACAATTTCGTGGGTAGCTGTGTGCCCTGAGACATCACTAGCAGAACATCTTTGTTCACATAAAGAAATTTGTACTGGTTCAGTATTGCTTCTGAAGTCTAAAAACAGTATTTAAAAATATCTAGGGGAAAATGTTGCAAATATATGCAGTTTATAGATATTCAAGTAATAGATGTTGCCAATGTTATTGTCGATATGCAAGCTTGCTTCTGCCTAGAATTTGTAGTTCTAAAACTGTCTAAAGCGCCTTTTTTTAAAAAACTGGTTGCTAGCTTTCACAATATGATATAATTTTATTTTGCATATGAGATAATTATAATTGAACTTACATAAGCTCAGTCACCAATGTATCATTGAATGGAAGCTAATTTTCTAAACAGCCTTTTCTGGAAATCCGAGGATTCCCCAACAATTCTTTTGTTGTTGTTCCATTTCAGTTAACAGGTGGCAAAAGTGGTAAAACACAAGCAGCTGTTTACCTTTTATTCTCCATCTCATTTGTTGACAGTTAATATCACTTTGACAAGGATTAATTTGAAAGACCGTTTTTCTAAATTATTTGACAATGACATAAAGGGATAGTACTCTATGGTACTTGATCCTGTTGGAGAAACTGAAGCAGAATTTCCATTGCAGCCTGTATTTTGCTTAGATGAGGAAACCAGGATCTCACCCATCATCTTCTATAAAAAAAGGTGTTAATGCCTTCACCGTGTATCACATTTAATATTCTTTATTTAAATATTATTATTTTTTTCACAATAAGAAAAGGTAAAGACAAATTCACAAAGAAAACAAATATCAATAAGGACTCAAACAGCACCAATTTTGACTGCTGATCAGAGAAGCAGCGGTCATAGAGCAACTGAGTGTACTACTGAGCATGAGAAAAGATCTTACATATCAGACTCCAGAGAATGTGTGCTGTAGTAAGATTGGCATAACATACCAAACAACATAAAATTTAAATGTGGAGTATCCTTCCGCGTAGAATATCTAGGTATTGAACAGCATCCTGTTTAACACTGTGCTATCAGTTTCCCATTATTTTATCTGTTTGTCTCTGTCGGTGATCCTGGACTTTTTTCCGTGCCTGTGGCAGCTTTGTCTGTGTACTGTTTGCAGAGCAAAAAAAGCAGCGTACCATACATCGTTTAACACATTGCAACCTTTTTGCCAAATATGCAATGTGCATAGAAGTATTTACACAATTATACACATGTAAAATACTTGAAAGATTTCTGTGTTTTTAAAAGGATATAAAAAATAATTTAGAAGGCAATTTATTTCAGTAGAAATTAAAACTTTAGAAATAATCTCCCTCATTTTTATACCTGTACCCCAATACTGAACAGTGTTAACAGAAATTTTTGAAGCAATGTATTAATAATGGTCTGCTTTCCACATTGCTCATTGATACCTAGTATGTTTATAGTTTCCGTAGTTTTGAGACATTATACAGATGCTATACATTGTACAACATGACATCGTTATGCTGATTACTATAATAGTGCCTGTTGAAGTAGGAGGATTTAATGAAAAACTTCATAATAAAATTTTACTTTTACCTGCTGATTACTATAATAGTGCCTGTTGAAGTAGGAGGATTTAATGAAAAACTTCATAATAAAATTTTACTTTTACCTGCTGATTACTATAATAGTGCCTGTTGAAGTAGGAGGATTTAATGAAAAACTTCATAATAAAATTTTACTTTTACCTGAAGCAGTTAAGGATTTTTGTACAGACAGCTGGCATAGATAGCACAAGCAATCAGACAGGGTAAAATTAGCAGTGTTTTACATCATAAATTAGGAATTAATATAATGCAGAGTTTGCAGAGGAAAAGAATGAAAGTAACTTATCCTTTTCTCTTTTGAATGACTTGGACAAAGTTTTCTCTAAAGCCAAACAAAATAGCACTTCCATTTGATTTTAAAAACTCTTTATTTATATTTCAGTCATCTTTAATGAAAGGAGATTCAGAACTGAGAAAGCCTAAGAGAACTGTCTCATGATCATCTTGAGGAAGATGTGAAAGCACCATCAAACAAAAAGGTACAGTGCCCAGTACAGCTCTTAATGTTTTTCATGCACAATACATAAACTCCGTCTTCCCAGAAGTGTCCAACTGATGAGTTAATTGTGAGATTTATTGCAAAAGTGTCTTTCTGGATTTAATTAAAATATTGACTTGTTACTGAGTTGACATCTTAGCATTTCCTTAGCACTTCGGAATCATTCACATCTCTTGTAAAATATGAGTATTCATGAGGTGTCATAATGATGACTGTGGCCAAAAAAAGCCATCCTGCCAAGGATAGTTGTGATGCAGTTTTGGATTCTTTAAGAATTTGTGACTTTTCCATGGTGAAATAACTGGTTTATCAATTATTTCAGTGGATGCTACAACTCATAGAACTTTAGGAGAAGATAAGATAGGTGTTCCTTTGTTGAATCTTCTTTACTCTGTACATTATCAGCTGTGAGAGTTTTCTACTCCATTTTTTCATTTTTGAAAATCTTTTTAGTTGCATAGTGAGAAGTTAATTCCTCTTCAAAAATAAAAAATTCTCTGTGGAAAGTGATGTTTAGGAGACATGCAAGTTTTAGTTACAAAGAGATTCTCTTGTTTGCTTTACCTAGCATGTGACCAGTGCTAGTTGTCCAAACGATATAAAGGAACATTTTTCTTACTTAGGCATTGTCCATATCTGGAAAGGATACTGTTTAGCTGTCTGTGTAACCTTTGGTGATTGCTGATATTAAAGAAGTTTGGCTTCTCGCTGCAGGCATGAGACTGTCTCTGATTCTTAGAACGCTCAATACATTGCATTTTTATAGTAATTTTCTATGGAAGTATGACTTACAGGCATTAGAAAATACTCCTTATAATTATGGGGCAAATAAAGATGTTCATTTTCATTTTACATAAGAAGAAAGTGAAGTGTGAGCTTTACTTGACTGAGATCAGCCAGTCAGCTTGGCATAAGAAAAGAGGTTAGATTTCTCTTGCCAGTGGAGGTGGGTGTTCAGAATCAAGTCATAGAGTCCATCTCTGTAATGCCATATAGTCTGTGTTCCCTGTCATGGTACAGACAAGAAAAGGCTCTTTCCTCAAAATGCCTTCATTGTGTTACTCCATGTACAAACTTACTATACTTATTTCTTGCCTTTCCAGTACTCTTCCCCAACCCCCCAAGATAATCTCAGATATATTCTGAGATAGTTTTAAGTAGGGGATGATAGTTCTCTTATGCAATATTTCCCTCATACAAAAAGACTGGGTAAGCACTTTGTCAGCTGATCTGTACCCCATTATGCTCTGTTTATCCATATATATCTATGATGATAGCAAGGCCTCCTGTATGCAAAGGAGTCATTCACTTGTTTACGCAATCAATTTTTCCTTGTATAGGGGAATAGGAGAAGAGTTTACAACTTTGAGGGGCGTGTGGTAGACATGTAACACCAGGCTTTTAGATATGCTTCTGCCTTATGTTATGGAAGTCCTACTACTCCATAAGGCAAAGGATCCTCACCATAATTTGCAAGAAATCTCAGCAGGACTAAGAGGTCAGCATATGCTATGACAACTTAACACGAGTTGAGAATATGAGCCAAAACCTTTTTTTTTCTTCTCAATTTTGCACCCTTTAAAATAAACCAAGCAGATCATGTGTTTTCATCCTCACAAGATGTGGCAAGCAGGACAACCTGCTCACCATAGTGTCCTTCTGATGTAGCTGGTCAAGGTTACTATTTTGCTCTTCTGACACATTATCAATTATCCTGCCAACAGACTGATACCGGACCTGTAGTTTTCTTATAAAATAAAAACTTCAGTTTAATTAAATCATCAGTAACTTGGACCTAATTATTTCAGACAGTATTTAATTAATGTTTCATGGATACCTACTGTAATTAGGGTTCCTTTAATAAGACCTTCTATGACATTAAAATATATGACCTTTATCTTTCTTATCATCCATAGTCTGACAACTCAGATTTGTCATTTTCACTATAGGTATAGTTTGATTAAATAGAACAGAACATAAAATTAATCTAGCAAATTATACTTGTTTGTTTCTTTTTTTTTTCTACTTAAAGAGTAATAAGTTAAATCTTTTAATTAGCAATGTCGGTACAAATGTTCGTGCTAGCATTTTGCCTTTGTGTTTTGTCAGACTGTTTCTTTTGTATATCATTTTTTTCTGACAAAAGTAGATAACAACCAGACTTTATTAATCATGGTGAAGGGTTCAATCTTTTAGATATGAAAAATAAGTAGGTATTCTTTATAGTAACAATGACTAGTATTCTTTTAATTTAAGACAATTTTGCAAAGTACTTAACTTTTCTAATCACAGACTTCCCAAACATAAAACTGTGGTGTTAATATGAATGAATGTAAGTGAAACTACTAGACTGGCCCATGCTTGCTTCTTAGGAGCTGCAGGTTCTCTCTTCTTTACTGTTGTTTTGGGATAGTTACTCAACATCCAGTGAGACAGCATCTGTCATACGTAAAACATAGAGAAAGAGAATGTGATTGAAGGGATGTTACAAGCTTTCTTGAAACAACACTCAACTGATCTTGTTCTCTCACTCCCCAAAGAGCTTTTCTATCTCACTGAAGCAGCTCTACTTCTGAAGGTAGAGCTGCTCCAGTGACTTCATTCATGTTTAAGTTCCACTCACTGAGTTAGTACTTATATATGTAAAATTTAGCACATAGGTAAGAGTTTTGCTAAGTCGTAGCACTGATTCATAATCCTCTTACTTTAACTGAAGAGGATTCAAATACATGCAAATATAGCTGCCTCAAAGTATGAAAAAGTAAAAAAAATAGCATTAGAAGTTAAAAAAACAGAATGCATCCTGAGTATTTCAGAAGCCACTATGAGTCACAGAATCACAGAATTTTAGGGACTGGAAGGGACCTCAAAAGATCATAGAGTCCAACCCCCCTGCCAGAGCAGGATCACCTAGAGTAGATCCTGCTCCATGCACAACAAAAATCTAAGTAGAAGGTACAGAAGTCTAATAAATGAAAGTTTCAATTCACTTCTATTCATTTTCTGGTTATTTTGAGCATCGGATCTTTGGAATATGGATCATTTCCACCAACTCTGTGTCTAGTAACCATAAATTCCCAAATTAGAACTTATTTTTTTGAGATGTTCAGCAAAATTATCAGGTAAATTTGTAGGTAGAAGAAAAACACAAAACTAAAAAATTATCAGTGAAGTATGGTGAGCATTTATTCATTACACTAAAAAGAAACTGAGGAATGATCCTTTAAAGAAGGGAAACAATTTATGTTGTTTTCTGTCCCCCCACTTAATAGACACTAGAAGGACAAAGAAAACTCTTGAGTCGGAACTAATACAGATACTAAGGTGGAATGGCCTCATTTTGTTTCCACTGGAGAATATAGAGAAGGGAGTAGTTTACTGACTCATGCTTATTCTGTTCATAAGAGTTTTAGCACCAGAGAGAGTACACATTAAACAAGTTGATGAGCACTACTGAGTGAATTTCAGATACAGTCTTTGAGAAAGAGGGGAGTTTTCCACAGAGCTCCGCACCAGAAAAGGGCAGAAAGTCATGCTGAATTTTAAGGCTGTGAAGAATCTCATTTAAATCTGTGAAGATATTCCCACATTTAAGATTAAACATGAGGTGAAGGGTTTTGCTCCATAGGCAAGGAGCAGGTTTAGTGAGCTATCTGGTCTACACAGGGTCTGTTGAGTTGATAAGGAAGAATGAGCAAAGAGCTGCAGTTGTAGTAATTAAGGGTTGGAAAACAGTCTGAGCAATGTAAAGGAATAAAATGCCAAGCGTACACTGGGCACCTCATTCTTTTTCATTTATTCCAAAATTCTACCATAGCTACCTGGCATAATTATGGTTTAATATGTGTGCAACCCAAAATTTAACATGAAGGTTATACAGTAGTATCAACTGAGTAACATGACCAATAATACATCTTAATTTCCTTTTACAACTTCGAGTCTTTTCATACTAACATAACCAGGCAGTGTTTCAGATATGTTAACATCTCTAAAGATAACCTGTAACCTAGTTAGTCCTGTTTGCTATAACACTGTGGATTTGCGATAGAGCCTTCTAACTATAGAAATATATGATGCCTGAGAAATAGGAAAAAGAAAAAAATAAAGCCACCAGATACCAGAGAGAAACAATATCTGAAAAAGTAGTAACAGCATCTTCTTATAAAAAATTACAAAAATTCTTGTGCTGAGTCCATGACCTCCTTCTCATTGAAACAGTTATATTCAGCACACAGCAACGCCTAACTTCATATATAAAATAAAATGGTCATGTTAATTTAATAAGTCTTAATTAGTACCTATATGTTGTTTGCTGATTGCAGACTGTGATTAGTGTTGAGAATACAGTCTCTAACCAGTACTAGCAGTATTCAATTAAGATTTAGAAATGTAATAAAGTCAGTGACCAAGATTCATCCCACTTGCATGAACTCCCAGTAGGGGAAGAGGATGTGAAGGGGTTAAGCACAGGAAATTTATCACTACACAAACAGGCAGCTGCAGAATTCCGCTCCTACTGCTGCAATGAGCCTATGCTAAGCAAAGCCTCCCACTGAATAGGATTTTAGGGATGGGAGAATTGAAAAAAATATTTCCCTAGCCCTTTCTGATTCACCTGTCTTACAATCTTTCACATTTGATATTGTCCTCTGGTCAGTTGAAGACCTGATGATCCTCTCCTTGCAGTTTGTTTTTGATATTTTACATCACACATCTTTATAGACACCACAGTTAGATTTCACTGTTTTCTTCATTAACATGACAAAAATTAAATTACGGTAAGCCTGTAACTGAATAGAAAGCACCTAATCTATGCATGAATATTCAAGAGAAATATGATTAATACAGAAAAATCTACTGGATAAAAAAAAAATCTTGATCCAAGCATGTAAAAAGAAATCGATCTCATTACACAGATCACTGAAAACTGGTCACCTTCGCTACACTAGGACCTTTGAAAGCAAACACAAATCAGTGAATCATTTTAATCAAATTTAATTTAGATTATACACTTTCACATAAAATCTAATTTAGTTGAAATTATTCGGTCATGACTTGTCTGCTCCGTACAGGACAAGGTTAAAGAGATTACATTTGAGTTCATGTCAGCAGCATCTGCTAGTTAGCCCTCTGAAAGCTGATTTAATGTGAGAGGTTATGCTTAGTCTCTTGGAAAGACTTCTGGTTTAAGCAGGTGCTTGAGAGATGTTATTAATTTAGTATGATACAAGGAGTGATGTTATTGTACTTGGAAAACTCTTGTATCGTTATTTTCATGTGTATAAAATACCCTGGTGGTTTTGATCCATGTAGCAGCTTTTGAGGGTTTCCCTCTAACCTGTCTTTAATATACTGCTCTAGAGAGACAGAAAATTCCTGTTAAAGAAATAACAGCTTTTTTAATAGGAACAATTATCTTGGGCTATCTTGGGCACTGTCTGTAAGAGGCAGCAAGTCAGCATTAAGATGCAATATGAATTTACAGAGAACTAGAAGGTACCAACTCTATATGTAGGCAATCCCTTATTGTCTTTCACCTATGGAAAATCTACACCTACAGTCAGATCACCCACAGAGAGCACCTTGTGTACCAGCCCACTTGCTCTGTGCATTCAGCTATCCTGAGCCAGATTCCCCGTTTGATATGCAGCAGTGAGGTTTTACATTGAAATAAATAGGCTGCATTGCAGTTAGTTACTAATTGTTGAAAAAAACTCTGAGTTTAGCCTTTGATGTTGAATGTAGTGAGAGTAAGCTCCATTCTGATGGAGCAGCTACTTCGCAGCAAAAAGAGAGGCAGTGATCACTATTTCTACCTCTTCAGCCCTGTGGCAGAAGATAAGAAGCCCAAAATAATTCTGAAAACCTGTTGCTCAGTACCTCGCTCTGAACCAGAAAATTTACAATGACATTATGAAACACCAAGGTTGTCAAAGATATGTCCATGATTCTCCAGAGAGAAATCAGTGCACGGGCACAAAATACAGTGTGCATAAAACACACTTACTCAGGTATCTGTTGCCTCTCTGACCTAACTGATGGATGTGCAGAAATCAGAAACAATCCTGGACAGAATTTCAACAAGAAAGGAAAGGACAGACTGAGAAACTCTGGATATATATAACCTTAACTGATTCCCTAACCCAGCAGGTAAACAGTGGACTTAAACGGACTTTACTACCGTAAGTGTGTCCCTGCCTATCCAGGAGCCTTTCATTCTGAAATAGTTTTCTCCTACATATAGAAAAGATGAGCCAGGAATTCATTCGGAGTAAATCAGCACCATTTCACTGAAATCAGTAAGAGTTGCATCAATTTTAGATATACTGCATGTTTTCTACTGTTCTTCTTTAAGCACTGTTTATGGTTCTTCAGAAGGAAAAAAGTACTGGAATGATTAATCTCCAAAGTTCTGATAAATAATTTTGAATAACAATTGGAATTCTTCACAAAAATTTTAGTATTTCAATGCATAATTTCCCTGGTGGAGGGGCTTAAAACTCTCTCTGTAATTATTGTAACAGCATAAGGGTCGAGCCATTAAAATAATCTTTGGCAATTCTGTGTGATTCATGTTATTTATGAAGAATGCGACAGACACAATGTTCTTTGCTACACCGTCTGTTTTCTGTATTCCTCTCTACCCTTTCTCTTCACATATGTATAAATGGTCAATTCTTATATATGTACTAGAAGAATGTACATCTCCAAAATTAATACATCCACCCTGAAGAAATACCATTTATATATGACATCCATAATCATATCAAAGAAAACTGGGCAAAATTGAGAAAAATGAGGACATACCTTATTACAATTACCTTCTATTCTAGCATATTTTTCTTATTAGCAGTGCAGACAAGAGGCAGCCCTCCTATTTTATTTTAAATGAGCCCGATAGAAGTATCTCATCCACTTAATTTTCATATAAAATTGCACTATGCAATCTGATCCTCCTGCCTTTACTCATCCAAATACCTACTGCTGTCCCTGGAAACAACATCTACGTAAAGATTACAGGGTTAGGACCTGGTATTTACACTTTTGCCCTGGCTAACCACTGTAACTAATTCTGTGTTGCATGTGGCATGCCCAAAACGTCTTTTGCAGAGGGAAACATGCAAATGATGTGCTGAACTTGGTCAGCCTTTGGTAAGAACAAATACAAGCATGCAGTGATTTCATTTAGAAATGGCACGGTTCTGTAGCAGTTGTGACAAGGTAGACACGTTAAGCTCGTTTGAATATATTTCCGAAGATGATACCAGTGTTGAAATACCAAATACTTTTTATATCCAGACTTCCTAATAGAGTTTACAGAAGTTTAACATTCACAAAATACAGAAGAGGAGACTAAAGTTTTCTGCCTGTGTCCTGTGGATATTCAGGCAAACCCTTGGCTGGTTGAAGCACCAGCAAAGACAATAGAACTGTGTTGTTTCACGTAGCTTATAGGTATAGCCAGAGAAAAATGACAGTCAGAATTCCTGATTCTGATGAAATCAGATGAGTCTGAATCTGAAGAATCATTCACAAATATGCTACACAAACTACACAACTATCTATCTGATTACCTGTATGGAAACAAATTCCGAGCTTAGTTCTATTTGTGTAATCTTGATACAAATGTACATAATTTACAGCATATCCTTGCTGCCTTGAAATGTGCTTCTATCCCCAGAATTCACCCAAGTGAAATTCAAAGAGACAAGAAGGAAATAAAGTGAAACATATTCAAATTGTACAATATTGCACTCTGAATATCTTATGCATTGAAAAATAGATTTTGACACATTCTATATTTGAAGCATAAATTTCAATGTCAGAGCAGTATCAAGAAAGGAGTACAATTAAAAAAAAACAACAAAATGCTGACCCTAATAGTGCCAAAAATCGATAGAGTTCATACTGAGTTCTGAACTTCCTGATTTGAACGTCCTTCTATTAAATTATCACAATAAACACACAATCTAATCCAAAATACAGTAGACACCAAAAATCTGCTTAGTTCAAGCTTCTGAAGGAGAGATAAATAGCATTGCCACTCATCAAAAGTAAGATTTTCAGAAAACTGAAAAAAAAACCGTGCTGAGTTTAATTACCCCTTTTAATTACCTCACTAAATAGTTATTTAATTCCTGTGGTTATAGAAGAACAAGCAGATCCTATTTCTGTCAGAATTTTTCAGATGCAGAAAACAATTTTTTTCTGCTATTGCGGTTATTTTTATTTATAGACCATTTCTAATGCAAATATTGGCCTAAAATCAAGTGCTAAGGAAGCTGACTGACTTGGCAATGGCGATAGAGTAGGAATGTAAAGGATTAGAGTGCTTAATATACTGGAAAGAAGTTTATCAATACTGACAATTCTCACAGTGCTTAATCAAACATTTAAGACAAGTGGAGAGGCAGAGAGTAAAGACTTTGGGGGTTTTGAACAATGAAAGCAAACAAACTGTCTTGTTAGAACATGTCAATTTATGGTGGAATAAAGAAATGCCTATAATTTAGTTACTCTTTTCATATAGATAACTAGTGGCTTTAAGTAGCTAGCTAAAGTGTACTGACTTTAAAATGACTGTAAGTAATTCCTGAGGAAAATAAAGTATAACTTTTGTACTTTTTTTTAAATCACATTTTACTCTTAAGCTTCATTTACAGCGTGATGACTACTAACAAGGATTATTATTTTTTTTTCCCTTAAAGGGAATTTATTAATGGATTTTTAAAAAATCAACAACACAACAACAGACATAAGGGTCTGAACCTCCAGTAATACATCTCGTGTTTACTTTACCAGTGCCTGAGTCTGTGTTACAGACAGGACCAGAACCAGAGCTAGGAATCAAGTGCTGCTCTGTATATCTCTGCAGGGTTAATTTGTGAAAGAGGCTGGTAAATCTGAATTGTCTGGGCTAGATCTTCACAAATAAGAAGTTTGCAGATTCCCTAATTGAAGTTTTGCCATTGATTCATCATACTTAGAATACTATCCTACTGTAGTTTTGAGTAATATTCATACTGAAAATCTGAATCCAAAATGAAATAGATTCCAGTTTCTGGTTGATTTCACTAGTATTGAGATAAATGTAAGGTAACTCAGCTTTAGTCGTACTGTATCATTGGATTTACACTCATAGCAGAATGCTCTTAGTCTGGCACTTGGTATCCTGATAGCAGAACTAAAGATCAGTAAATATTTTTAAGAAAACAGGTGCTCTAAGATCAGGAATGTTAAACTCCCATGTGACAAAGCAATAGGATATACTGCTATGTGAGCAGAAAGGCAAGTTACTTCCTTGAGATAATTTCAGCAGCCAACTAAATAATAAAAAGAGATGAGTGCTTATCAAGCTACTGGTAATATGGCACCTACTTCAATAACATATTTGTCATCCAATAACTTAATTAAATTTAACTCAACTCTCAGAAGAAGAGTAGAGCAAGACCCTGAGCTGTGTTAGCAAAAAAACCCACCAAGATCAGAAAATCCAATAAAAGTTACTCAGTTCAAGAGTGAAATTAATTAAGAAAGAGTAAGCAATTGAAAAACAGTAAGAATTCAAGTGGAATTTTTATTCACTTTTTCAGAACTGAGTATAATTCCAATTATCATGAGTTCCTTTGTGTAGTCTGCTGCTACACGGAAATATCCTGTGCTTGCTAACTTCCCATATTTCCTGAAGTTCATGGAAGCTGTGTGTCAAATTCCCCCAAAACACTTCTAACATTTTAATTCATTTGTATCTATTAGTCTTTAGCTACATAACACATGCAAGGATTAATACATTTCAGATTAGTTACCGTTTGCTACTGGATCTCAATTAGTACTCAAAGATCTTGTTTGTCAAGGGGCTACACTCCAGCTCCTGGTTTTCCACAAAACTGGATGATGCTACTCCAAATATAATTGTTCTGATGCAGTCGATTCTGACTACATGAGAAATGTCCTAAAATAGAATACTTTCTCTCAAAGAGAACAACAACAAAAAAAGATAGTTTACTTAACAAACAAGATTAAGTTCTTCATCTAAAAAGAATGCGTATTTGTTCTTTCTTGATATTGCTATCAAACTTTGCAGTTACGCATCATACTCCATTTGTTCATCCTGCCCTAAGCATGTAAGGTGGTAGTAAGCTGTAGACTAGTGTCAATAATAAAAAAAAATCTAGTATGCATTTTGGTAACCTAGTAATAGTTGTGTTTACACCAGCTCATCCAGTTTGGAAATTAATATGACTTTAAACATGTTACAGTTGGACTTTTTAGGTTTGGTACTCAAAACTTAAAACTGCCCTTGCTACATAATGAATATGCAGATGTGAGCTTAATTTGTGTGCCTGTTTACCATTATCACACATGCAAATATGCAACTAGCTTGGTGGCCATTCACACCTGCTAAACCCCACAGGCATGCACAATCACAGTGATTTGACATGCAGATTATAAGCACTCTTGCATGTCTTGAAGACCAAAAAATCCAATGTAGTCGTAATATCACTTTGGTATTTGTACTAAAATGATTTTACCTCATTATGTGCAATCCTGTTCTTGTTCAGCCATTTACTTTTTTTTGGTTTAATAGCAACTTACCTGGTCTCCACTTACATGGACACATCTAGTTTTTTAGAAAGAAGCTATTACACAAAATATTGCACCTATTGCACTAGTCTATCAGCTGGAGTAACATCACTAAACATATTCCTGTTATACAGAATTCATACCAAGCAAGTAAAAAATAATCTATATGTAACCTTTCTCTTTTTATTTGTTTATTTAATTAATTAATTTCATGTTAGAGTCCTATTCTTCATAAAGAGTATGCAGGTGGAGACATCTATTAATTTAACCAGTTTTAATCAGTCAGTTGAAGCCAATTGTGAAGTCATACTATCAATGTTAACCTCAGTAAATGAAATTATCATTCTATCCATTTATAAAGATGGTGTAAAGAGACTACTTACCTCTTTTCTGAACAAAAACCAAACAGTAAGCTGTATTTTCTTATGCTGCCAGTTGCAGGTACAGTAAAGTTAATGGTATAACAACATTGTAAATTTTTCATCAATAGATATTTACCCTGAAGACTATATACCTTATTGTCTATAATTTTGATCACATTTATCTTTAACTACACTTTCCCCAGAAATGTAGCAGAGAATAATTCAAAACAGAGAATCTTCTCAAATCTGTCCTACTCCTATGCCTCAAACTTTAGAAATGATAATGCAGAATTGCTTGCAGAATAAATTACTGATAATTGTATATAATATTACCTTAACTCTAGCTTAAAAGAATGACAGAACAAAATACATTCTGCAATTACTAAGTTAGGATCTATGGTGCATAGTGCCTAGCCTGCAACTTTACCATTATTTAAGTGGGAATACTGATTCAGCCTCAGCCAACTACCACATAAACAAAAGAGAAAGAGATTTTTCAGTTTGGTCTTGTTCTTGCTCTAATTTGCTCAGCGATTTTGTCTCCCAAGGTACGTGTGTGTGTATATATTTCTCCTACCAGTAACACTTTTATCAATCTATAAACACTAGAATTTCTGGCCATGACAAGCAGAATATGAAAAGCTAAATATCGATCACACTAACTGTCAGTGTAATCAGAGTCTGTATTTGATCAATGTGTTACAAATATCTGTTATTGTGATCCTTTAGGTATTACATGACCTTGACACATAGAAGATGTAATCATCATGGTTCCCAAACGTTTCGTTGAGCAAACATACATGATCTGGCCTGATGCCATAACCATAATAAATAAAAATCATAGTTTAAAAAATCCCTTCATTTTAGAAGCAGGCAGGTGACAAAAAAATGGCAGGTGTGTGATTAGTATAACCATATCAGCTCTGATTTAGGCAATAAGCACAGGGTCAGGTATTTCTTCAAGTCTATAAATAAACAGTTTATGTTGTTGTACAGTTAGCTCAATGGAAAACACATCAAATGTGTAGTAGTAGCAGTGCCAAAAACTGATAAATAACAAGGAAAATTTGAATGCTGTTTTATACTGTAGCAACCATTTTTGGATATAATTCTGAAAGTGGAAATGTTGCTTCTTTACGTGTGTGATGTTAACACAGGAATAGGGAGAAATACCCAATTAGCATTTTTTTTCAACTCAAAAGTCCTCTATTTCATTGCAAATATGATATGAACAGAAACAAGACCTGTTTATCCACACTTGCCTGGCAATTTAACTGGGATGGATTTTTATGGGCAGAAGCGCTATGTACAGTCCCTTTACCACAGTCAGTTCATGATGACCGAGTTATAATTGTAAGTTATTGAAGAGTTAATGAGGCAAAAATCCATACAGAGTAAGAGAACCAAGGATTTCCATCTCAGTGTACATAAGCCAGCAACACCTATGAGACTGTAATTTCCTTTTGTAACCCTCTGCAAACAGACCCATAAAGATAAAGGGGTTTCTTTTGACCAGTTCATGTCCTCTGTACCATCCTGTCATTTTTTGAGCCAGAAGTTAGCATGTGCCAGCAAATAGTAGAACTTGGCTTTGCTCTTAATCTTCAAGCAAAGTTTCTAAAGTAAACTGTAACAGCGTAAGCGTCAGTCTGGTGTAAATTCAGCAGATCTCACATCAGCCTTCAATCTGGAAGTGTGCAGGTTTCCCTAGCGTAAGACAGGAAACCTTAAAAATGTGTAGGTGATTCAAGTTCATGTCTTTACTTGATTGATCTACAGTCACGGTATAACAGCTATAAATGGAAAATTATTAGTCCGTTTGATTGTGTCTTAATTCTGATTGTGCATTTTTAAGCTATGCAACAGCACAGATATCTTTTCTCCGTAGCTCTCATTTCCTCAGACACTTAAAATTACGGGAATCCAAAGGAAAACTATCACATTGCCAGCCATGTCTTCTCTGTGGTGGACTGGAAGTGCTAAAGGAATTGAAACCTCTCCCTGCTAACACTGAGCATGTATTGATGTCTTTTAGATCCGATCATGTCCAACCCCTCCAAAATAGCCCTGCTTGCAAACTCCAGTTTGTTCACTCTGATTTTGAAAGCTGTTTAGGTTTCCTACTCCTCTACTCTTAGCAAATCTTTCCTTCAAAATCTCATTGCTCTCATACATCAACAATTTTAGGTGAGAATTTCAGATTTTTAGAGTCAAGGTCAGTTTAGATTATTTGTGCTCCTGTAGACAGTTTACCTTCCACTTGTTTAAAGGACTGAAGATACTATCAGAAGTCAAACATTCCTGTGAGGTCTGGTCTGAGAATTGCAGCAGCAGTCCTGGGTTTTCCCAAGTTCTTAGTCTCCTCTCTGATGCAGATTTTTATGTAGGTTTTGCGTTGTGAATTGCAGAAGTCTCAATGACGCTCGAGCTGCCTATTTGCATGGAGAGAAGTTTTTCCCACTAGCTATTACAGGTAACTCTTCTCAAACACATCAATTTCAAATAAATTTTAATTCCTTAAGATTTTACAAAACAAATGGAAGTTATATTCTGGTAGAAAGTGAGACAGAGACTTGCATTAATCATAAACTCCTAAGTACTCCCAAGCAAGGAGATTACTTCAAATACTGATATTAGTGACTCCGATTTGTGAGTTAGGAGATAATTTCTAACAGATTAAACTATTTCTTACTGTTTATTCTTATGTATCACAAGGCCAAAGCAGGAGTGAAGGGGGATACGGACACAGAATAAAAAGCTGTCATTAATATTTCATACCCTTCTAGGTAGAAGCAAATGTGATTTAGTTTTCTGAAGAAATAATTTTACTGAACACTCACTTGTTTGAGGATGAAAAGAATAATTGTAAGACACCTCATTACAGAAAAAACAATTCATATATATTTGATCACTCCTTTGAATTAGCTGTATAGCCTTATTTCTAAATAAATATTACAATAAGGAAAGANTTGCGCGCAGGCAGTGCCTGGTCTCTGCCGTGGGCAGGGCCGCTCCACTCCCGCCCCCTCGGCCTTTGCGTCGCCGGCCAGGGCGCCAGAAGGGGACCCGCTCTGCCCGGAGCCGTTCGGCTCCCGCGGGCACCGAGAAACGAGGACGCGAGGAAGCGCCCGGTGCGGTGCCCTCCGCTGCGCAGGCAGGGTGGGATAAACCGCGCGGGAGTGGAGGTGTGGAACCATAGAATCCTTTAGGTTGGAAAAGACCCTTAAGATCATCGCGTCCAACCATAAACCTGTAAACACTGCCAAGCCCACCGCTAAACAGTGTCCCTCTAAGCACCACAATCTTTTACCCTCGGGGATGGTGACTCAACCACTTCCCTGGGCAGCCAGTTCCAGTGCTTGGTAACGCTTTCGGGGGTACAGATGGTATTGTAACAGCAGAGGAAAGTTGCAGAAAGTTTCTATTACTCTCTTATCTCTTTTTGAAAGAAATTCCTGCCAGGCTCACCACAGACTGCCCTGAAGCAGCCACTGCCAGCGCAGAGGGCAGCCATGATCTCTTTAGCATCACTTTTCGTGGTCGTTTTTCACTCGGTGTTTTTGCGTGAAAACACTTGAGCTAAGTCTATCGTTTCCTCGCGGCTCCGCAGCGAGCCCTGGCGAGGTGTCCTGCGGTGGTGGTCCACTCTACAACTCTGTTAATTGGGAACTTGGAGATGGAGAGAGTCCTTATTAGCAATATTGTCATCCCCCCGCCCCCGCCATCTCTCCACTCCCGCTGAAGCCAACTCCATGAGGCGATTGGCAGCAGGAGCTGCTGTTTGTCAAAGGTTAATAAACAAATTCCTCGCGAACACCTGAATGAATGAGGGGCAGGAACAACCCAATTAAGAAACGGAGCTACTGGTTGTTTTTTTGTGGTAGTGGAAACAATCTGGGTTCCAAAGTGGTCTATTCAGCGGGCGCTCCGAGAGGTCTGTTTGCAGCTCGCTATTGTTGTCAGAAGCCAAATAAAAGTTCAGCTGGGGGGGTGCGGGGAGGGAGTGATTAAAACTAACATTCCCCGCTGCCTCCTGAATGCACTGGGAGGCTCAGTTCAAAGGAATCGATCTGTACCCAAAAGACACTGCTCGGGTTTTACCCACGCACTTCAGATTTTTGTTCTTAAATGTTGCTACTTTTAATGATGTCATCAAAAGTATTCCTTGCTTTCCCGTATGCGTGAGCAGCAGGGACAACTGTAGCATCTAGTGCAGCATCGATATCCACGGGGCAAGATACTGAGGAAGTCACAGGAGTTGGAGCTCATTTGTCGGAACTAATGATTTGTTCTCCCTCTCA
Source organism: Baryphthengus martii (assembly GCA_013396935.1). Classification (NCBI taxonomy): domain Eukaryota; kingdom Metazoa; phylum Chordata; class Aves; order Coraciiformes; family Momotidae; genus Baryphthengus; species Baryphthengus martii. The sequence continues at coordinate 443,302 of VWZK01003082.1, read as the reverse complement.
CTGGGCTGGGAGGTCGGTCCAGCCATGTCAGTCCCGCAGAGAGGCAGGCAGCCTCTCAGACAATCTCGAGCTGTTTGGGTTTTTTTCACATGACAATGTTAGATGGAGAATTAAAAAAAATATCCTCTAACGACCCTGGGCTGCAGAACCAGCCTGAAATGATCCATTTAGCAGCCACATTACCATGCTGCAAACTTCTGGAGAGGACATGGATTCGAGCCTAAAACAGGAATCAAACAGAAAAGCACGTGAATTAAAGCATCGCTAAAAGCCTGGGCATTTTCGAAGGATCACCCTAGTGAAAGTCAGCAGGGTCCAAGCGAAAGGGGCGCTTAGTTCTCTTGGCTGGGCAAGTTTCATGGACAAGCGGCTTGCAGATCTCCGTTGGGAGTTAGACTGGGGACCGGGGGGATGTTTTAATAATAGGATTAAAAGGGGCCGGTTTGGTGCATAGCGTTATTCTTTAAAAGCCACTGATCCTCCCTGACACGGTTCCAAGATTCTCCCAAGCTCTGCTGGAGCCGCAATTAACATATATTAATGGCTGTTGCACTTAATAGTGCTGATTGCGTAAGAAGCAGACGGTCCTTTTCAATTGTGCCTTTTCAACCGTAGGATTTCTCGCGCGTTCAAGCTGGATTGTGCTGCAAACTCCTGATTTCGCCTGACGCTTCTTTGNGAAAAAATGGAAAAGGGAGAAAGAATGGATGAAAGAAAGATACATAAATAAACAACAAGAATGAAAAAAAAAATAATAAGGAGGGGAGGAATCTCTGTGATTTTATGTTATTTATTACAGAGATCTCTATAGTCCAGCTGAGAACGGGACTTGTTTACGATAAGGCTATTATATGTTTAAATCATCACTGAAAGATCATTTCAGTTACAGTATATTGCATGGCTAATAACAAATTATCATCTACTTGATACACCTAATCATAAAAGTATGGCTAGGGAAAAGTGGTGGAGGAAGAAAGGTGTGTTTTTATGATTGTGTCTCAGATTCATGAGAAAACTTGTATTACTTTTATATTCGGAAGAAATAACAATGTTCAAAAATAATGTTCAAAAAAATTCCAAATGAAATAATATGAAAAAGAACCCAAATTTTAAAGTTATTACACAATAAGTTAATTTTACATTTTAAAAGTAACAGTATAATTTCTAAAATAACCAAAATGTATGAGTTAAAAGTAATGTGGGGAGAAATGTCTGAAATAATCTTTCGGTACTGAGGATAATGAAAGAACACTCATTTCAATTCAGAAGAACTGGAGTTATTTTTTTACTATAACCAAAAGGCAGCAGGGTGTTATTCAGCATTTTGTTTTCCTCAACTTCTTCGGTCCTGTTTTGTTTTCTCTGAAAAACATAGACAAGAATGACGTGCACATGCAAAATATATTATTTGATGTGCAGTGGAAATATCCAACTACTTAATTTAAAGTTTTTCATGTTTTACTAGTTCCTTTACTGAATACAGTGTATCTTGATTGCTTGATTGACATAGAGAATGCTATACTGGATACTCTTGTTATTACAAAATATGTAATATTAGTTAAATCATTGTAATAAAATAAAAAAAAAAAAAAAGGAAATGGGAAGAATGCCTGCCTGCCTGCCCTATCTTGGGCTTTTTTTGGTGCAACAGAGTTTATATTCTCCTGTGTTTTTCCACTTTCCTTATATGAAATGAACAGCTGTAATTGAAAAGCAAGAAGCTCCACGGTTTATAGAAATAGGTGTTGTTAAGAGCCTTAGCCATCTAATTTTCTTCCTATTGCAGGGCAGGCTTCCTATTGTCTGTCCTTTAGAGCTAATTTCTTTTCTGATCAAAAGGCCCACATCATTGAAAAGGTAGTAATGACTATTCATTTGGTTGAAACCTCCATTCTGCAGCCTGCAAAGCTTTATTTAGAAACTGTTATTTCTTTCTAAAAGAAAAACCTCATTTGTGTCCTTTATAATGTCAATTAAAGTAGAATATATTTTAATTATTTATCCTGGAGAGAAACCTTTCCGGATCTCAATTTGCTGTGCCAGTGATACAGGCTGTAGTTTGAAACAATATGTGCCTTCCAATTCCAAATTGTATGTCGGAGAGTAGGAATAAGGTGCGTTTTGATTTTACTGATGAATAGATTATTTTCAGCTAATTAGCAAGTTAGAGTTTTACAATTAATGTCTGATTTCTAATCTAACTCATAAAAAGGGCCCTAGCCATCATTAGCAGCAAATAAGATGGGTTACTGGATCTGTATAGAAAACATTGTAGGAAAGATCCACAAAGTTTTAAATGGGCAAAACAGAGATGATTTGATTTTTTTTGCTTTTTTTTTTTTTTTTTTTTCCTGAAGGAGCGCAGTGATGTCTCAGTTGTCCTCAGCGCAACAAGTACCGGGGGGGGGCGGGCCAGGCGGGCCCCTCGGCCCG